>JAOYND010127615.1:0-10263 GCA_025802135.1 Lagerstroemia fauriei | reverse complement strand
AAAAGTAGAGAATAGAGGACAACCAAAATCAGTCAATAAAGAAAAAGGTTCTTTCTTAGTCTCTGGTCTTGTTGGTGAGTGTATGAGAGACAGCTGAAATCACCAACGAATGTTGGCGTAAGTGGAAGGGGCTTGTGTCACTTAAACAGAGGTGCCGGGTTCGAACCCCTATAAACGTAGCAGACTTTCTTGGGAGGGGTCCCCGGGAAACCGTCTGACCGTACCCCGAATCCGGATTAGTCGGTTGCCTGCAGGACTTGGACACCGGGTGGGAAACCAAAAAAAAAAAAGAGAGAGAGAGCTGAAATCTTTGAATGGGTGGGTTCCTTCCTTCCTACCCTGGATGGTGGAGAAGAAATAGTTGATGACCCTTCTCTATCTCCATAAAGCCCCAACTTGGGAAAAGCACTTTTGTCTTTAAATATTTCTAAGGGATATCCGCCCAAAAAAATACCAATTATTATTAAATTCTCTATTTTATTACCGACTAATATTTCATCTAGAAAATTACAAAATATACTTTGATTCTTCCAATATATCAGGAAGTTAATCTTGGCCATTAATTTGCTTATGTGTAATATTAATTTTGTTGATAATGCAAACGATATCTAACGTAATGTGATATTATACGTGATATCCTCAAATTTGTAAATTACCAACACTTGAAAACCTCAATTTCAAGTTGCATCATTTTAGTCCAGACATTTCAGTTCCGTCTAACACTTTGGTCCCTCCGTCACTTTGGTTTAACGGGACGCCGACGTGGCAGCCAATTTGGCAAACGGACGCCTACGTGGCGCTGCCACATCAACGAAAAATAATAAATAATAGTCTAATAATACTTTAGTCCCCGAATATTTAACATTCTAACATTTAAGAATATAATTTTTTTTATTGTAACTAAAGTTCGTAAAATTCACATTTCATCTAAGTGTTTGAGGGTTAAATATGAGTGGACTAGAGTTCATCAATTCATATTTTATCTAAAATTTTAATCAAGTTTTCAATATTTTTAAATAAAATCCAATATGATACTAACATTGAACTAGCTACTTGCGATCTATATCATTCTAACACGAGTGTATGTGTTGCAAGCATGTTTTATTTTACTACTTGGATTCTTTAACTATTGAAAGTTGACTCTTACTACTCTCCTTCAATAAAGCTTATATTAGAGTATTTTCTGAAAGAAGACTACATACAATTAAGGAGGTTAACGCTTCTTATATTAGTCAGCTGGTTGAGCCACTAATGCAGATGTCTATTTATATGTGAAGATTGTGATTTAGAAATTTTTTAGGTAACTAGTAATAAAACCAGCCTAAATTATTTTTTAGTTTTGGTAGTGACTTGTATCTCTATAGTTGTGGATACAATTTTCTACCATATAATCAAATCATGCATGAAAAGAGTTTGTGGAGCTCTATGCGGTTCTTTAAGTATCATGTTTTATTTAGTTTTGGCAGGTCAATTACGATATGACTACTAGGTCAAGTAGGACCTGGCTAAGAGAGACACTAAGATTGGAATAACAGCTTGAGAAAATTATGATCCTTATAGCTAATTATCTATTTAGTTACTAGTAATTTTTATTTATTACTTGCTTTCTTATTTAAATTTTACATTTCTATTATCTAAATATGGTACAAATATGTCCATTTCAATATGTCCTAATTTGGTATGGGTTAGGTTCTCATGTTTAATTTCAAATAATTATCCCATCGCCTGTGTACGGAAAAAAGTACTCAGTTCGATTCAGCTGTTGAGGGCGGGTTTTTAAGAGCACGCGTCAAATGTGAACATGTTTTCACGTGATGACAGGTATTGAGAAATAAATCTCACATTGGATAATCAAAAGAATGAAACATGATTTACTGTGAATTTTAATCCACTCATGTTTAACCCTCAAACACTTTAAATGAAATGTGAATTTTACAACCTTTAGTTACAATAAATTTTTTTATGTCCTTAAATGTTAAAATGTTAAATATTCAGGGACTAAAGTGTTATTAGACTATTATTTATTATTTTTTGCTGATGTGGCAGTGCCACGTAGGCATCCGTTTGCCAAATTGGCTGCCACATCAGCGTCCCGTTAAACCGAAGTGACGGAGGGACCAAAGTGTTAGACGGAGCTGAAATGTCTGGACTAAATTGATGCAAATTGAAATAGAGGTCCTCAAGTGTTGGCGATTTACAAGTTTGAGGACTAAACTATTAGTCCACTCTATTTCTAAGGGATATCCGCCCAAAAAAATACCAATTATTATTAAATTCTCTATTTTATTACGAACTAATATTTCGTCTAGAAAATTACAAAATATACTTTGATTCTTCCAATATATCAAGAAGTTAATTTTGACCATTAATTTGCTTATGTGTAATATTAATTTTGTTGATAATGCAAACGATGTCTAACGTAATGCGATATTGTACGTGATATCTATTTTTACTTAAAAAATCATGAATTTTTATCGGATTCACTATTCTACTACGAATTACTCTTTTTCACCAAAAAGTTCATGAATTATACTACGTTCCCTCATTTAGCACGAACTGTTTTTTCTTCAATAAGTTCATGAACTATACTTCATTTTCCTTATTTATTGCAACGTTAATAACTATATTTACATTTTGCTTTAATTAATGTAAACTCTTACATGTTATCTTACTCTTTTTATGTTTTCTTATTAAAAAATATTAATAAAATGCAAAAGAACATGCAAAATCGATTTATATATTATATTGTCTCACATATTTTTCAAAAGGAATTATTTCTGTAAACATAATATACGACGAAGGTTATGCCTCTTAACGAGGGAATAATGGAGCAGATTACCTCATAATTGGATAGAAGCATACTTTGAATGGGAGGCTAAACTTGATCCAATAATAAGAGGACTATCAAACCGTTCCTTCACAAGACGATGTTGCTAGTCGATAATATGTTAAAGATATATAAAGAAATGTTCATCTCACCAACTGACTGAACTAGTTAACAATTTTTTCACCATTTTAAAATTTTTGTCGTGTTCTTAGTTTCATCTTAATATAATTTTTCATTTTGATATGTTAAAAAATCAGCTTATATGTTATTTTGCCTCACAAATTATATATACATATATTGTTTACGTTTTATTAATATTCTTTTAATAAGAAAATATAAAAGAGTAAGACGATATGTAAGAGTACAGTATCAATTAAAGCATCTCAAATACCATGAGAGAAAAATGTAAGGAATAAATCATTTTCTTTCATTTAATTGACATTGTGGTAGATGAGGAAAATAGAACATAATTCGTGAACTTCTTGGCAAAAAATAGTTTATGGTAAATAAGAAATATGGAGTATAATGCATGAACTTTTTGGTGAAAAGAGTAATTATAGTAGAATAGTGAATCCAATGATAATTCAGGTTTTTTCAAGCAAAAAGAGATATCGTGCATGATACCATGTCAGACATCATTTGCATTGTCAACAAAATTAATACTACATGTTAGAAGTTAACGATTAAAATTAACATTGTCGTATATTGAAAAAAATAAAGTATAATTCGTAATTTTCTAGGCGAAAGAGTAGTTAGTCGTAGAATGGAAAATTTGACAATAATTTGCGATTTGTAGGTAAATAATCCCAATTTAAACTAGGGATCCATGCTTTTTGCATAGAATTTTGAATTATATGGTCGATTATAAGAAAACTCTCATATACTTTAATTTTCAAATGATACTTTACATATTTTCTTAATTAAATTATTTTTTGATAGTATTATCAATTTTAAGAGAAATTTAATCACAAACAAATAGGAATAAAATATATAATTAGGTAGCCTAAGGGATTGCCTTGGTGATAAATTGAAGACTTAATATTCTCTATTTATGATTCAAATCTCCTTGGACACGAACTATAACATGATCAATGGAAACCGAAAATTAATTAAAAAAACATGAAATTAAGCCAGTATAAAATATGTTAACTTTTCATTTTTTTTCCTTAATATTTATGGGAAGATGTGGATGTCTGTTTGGTCCATGTGTGACATGGAGAAGACATCTGTTGGCTACTGCCATGCTTCATCAATTCTTTCTTCACATGAAAAATTAATTTGTATCTGCAGACATGTTCGTATCCAATTCCAAACTTCTATGTCACATTCACTCCATTTCAGTTTCTGTGCCACTTGCCTTCACATTATATATTAATTAAATGAGCATGCCATATAATCTATGAATTGGATTGCTGTCACACAATTAAAAAAAAGAAATAAATAATTAGGGCTCATCTGAAGTTTGGCTGCTGAATCTTTAATTACATGTTGTTGCTGGTGGTTGATCTTCTTCGATAAGCCTCCAAATGCATGCGTTGTTGATCACCAAAAATTCAAAAAAATTTAAATGGTTCTATCTAAGAAAAACTAATAAAATCAATGTATTTAGTAACAGTTGAGGTAATTATGTGAGTGACTAATACAGTAACACAACCAGTTACGGTGAGATACGGTCGACAAAAGATTTCTCATGAAAAAATTAGCTAAAGATAACGTGGTTGAGATGTGCGTGTACATCTTCCAGCTTCCATTCAAGTGGATATTATCTAAATGGTTCTTTTGCGCTTTATCCAGAAGCAAATGGACCCCTTCCCCACTTTAATATATCTAGGAATGAGAATTGAGACACGAGCATTGATTCGACCCGCGCAGTGATACCCTTCAAAGCGACATCCCACTAGCATCTCATGATGTAACCGCCCGGTCCGGTTCGACGCTACTGTTGTAGTCCATAATCGAGAGCAACCCGCCATTGTCAGTCATATGATAATATTATTAATCTTTTAGAATGAAGAGTCGCGGTCTCTCGTAATTTCACACTGAGAGATTCTTATATAAGCTCAGTTTGCCACGTCATCTGTGAATTCTACAAATGAATGTTTAACACATCATCTTTTTTATTCATTTACTTGCTAACCCATTCAACTAGTTTATATAGGAAGCAGGGTTGTACCCATTTAACTTAAGTATTGAACATATTAATCGTGTTGTCAAATTTAGATAAATGTATGAATTATGTATCATTTTACATTTAGTTATATCGGTTAAACGTGTTGCGTTTGTGTCAATTCGGTATTAAATGGGTCATGTCAGTATTTGATAATTTTGACCCGTATAATACATGGGTCTAAAAAATTTTAAAATATTCTAACATTAATCTGTTTAGATATAATGTGTTAAAACACTCCGCGATAGTTTTACCAAATTTGCTCTTGGAGAGAGTATTATGTGTAACCGATATACCATGTGTTTGTATTTATGTGGTGTCACAGACCAATTAGATTCAATTATTTTAAGATTTTTCTATAAACCCTAAAAACAAAAAGTAACCCAGAAATAGTTGAATCATATTAGTTTGCAATACCACTAAATACTATCACGTTATATGTCTGTTATATACAATACTTTTTTAGAGAATTAATGAAGAAGAAGGAATATGATGGGTTCAATTCATCTTGTCAAAAAGTTGACGATATTACGACATTAGATAGATATATATCCACTTCAATTATTCCTATATCCGATGATAATATTCTTAGTTGCTTTATAATAATTCCTCTCTACTTGGCATACACATCTTTGAATGCACAAAGACTGCATAACCAATTTACACATTTCAAATAAGTTCTGCCATTCTAAAGTAATGGCTAGCGGCATTCTCAATCAACTAAGTCATGCCGGTCGGGTCAAAATATGCGTATCTATAGATGTTCATTTGCCTTGTTTAAAAGGATAACGAACAGGAACACGAACACGTTTCCTTATGTATTTTACTTTTAGTGACTCGACGAAAATGCATATAATATCGCTCTCAGTCGGTCTTTCCACTGAGTCGAGCTTATCGGATGCATGTTTCGGTGTATTTTGTTAGACTTTTGATATGCGGTACTTATCTCTTAATCTTATGTATATGCTGGGTGTCCTTATCTCCTGTGAATAGTGTACTTTGTTGACATGTACATAATAATAAGTGAAAGGCACCAATTTTTCAGAGCACGTGCCTTCGGTTTGTCAAAAGAAAATGATTATTTCCAAGTCCCATGTACCCAAAATCTTGCATAACTTCTAATTGATTAGAATGAATGACCAAATTATATATCACTAGTCAAAAGCTGACACGTGGAAATGAAAAGGGCACAATAAAATATTGCATGTGCAGGTAATTAAAAAGCTTGTGCGGGGAGTCGAAAATGTGCTACGGAAATTTTATATATACCAGAAGAGTTATCTTCCATCCATACATTGGCAAGAGTTGAATTTTCAAATAAATGTTCAATTATTTTTTTTAATATATGGAATATCCATCTTTAACAATTAACTGCGAGTCAGGCACGTTTTTCGCGCTCGAATGATGGACATCAACTGATCTCGAGTAGTGTTTTATCTTCTGCACATTCAATTACTGACCTATCAAACATTTTTTCTTTTATACTCAAATCAAGGGGACGATTAACCATGAAGCGACCTTTCTCTTCTGCATTCAAATTAATTATTGACTATATTTTCCTTACTCTGAACCCACATTATAATCGATGTTTCAATACCATACTATGTTTCTATCAGACTTATAAGAGAATGTACCAATATTTAATTTAAAAATTAGAAATTTTTTATTAACTTTCCCTGTCAATTACAATTCCATACACTAATAAAAGAATAATAGAAGGTAATGGATGATTGAGAAGAGAACGTGCACGGATATAGACACTTTATTTAATCAGAGAAAATGAGGGTAATAGCAGTGGTAATCTAGCCACTCCACTATATAATGTTCAAATTTTTATGTTCTGACAAATTGAATAATCAATAGCAACATTGTTCTTGTCAACATAGCACCATCAAAGATGTAGTATAGTTCAAGAAGATGGTACTTACCAAAATTCAAGTTTAAAGAGTTCATTCTAATAATTTTGCTTAGAGGAAGACTCGATCCTGGGATTTTGACCTCACCAATTATCATGTGAGTGATTTTTGGACTATTAGACCACCGCTACTGGTGGTACGTGAATATATACACACAAATACAATATTAAGTTACATCTCTTTTATGGCTTTTTGGTATAAATAAATAAACGAAAAGAAAAACAGGGAGAGGGGGGGCCGGGTTACCCTCAATAAGTTGACAAGAAGAAGATAGTGACTGAAAAGGATTCGGGGATTCTCTTCATATTATTGCACGCAACTTGTTCCATTCATTTGAAACTTCTCCTTCACAGGAATGGCCAGCTGGGACGGTTCGTTCCGGATCCATTACAAGAACACTGGGATGGTTCTTTCCGGATCCACTATAAGAACAAATTGTTTCCCGCAAATGGAAGAAAACCTGTTTATGAATTCTTAGATTATTCTCAAAATAATTTTTGGAATTATTTTTATCGATACATAAGACATTCTCAAAAACACAATATACCATGATCAATTTAGATTCGAATCTGATCGATCAACTAAAGCATAAGACCCTTGTAAGTATGGATTTTCTCTTTTCACAGAGTTAAAACATGAGCATGTTGGTACAAGGCCATCTCGTTAGAAACTTTCTCCAAGTTACGGATTAGGGGAGAATTGGGCGAGGGTTATTTTGGGACAAATCTAGAAATGTAGTTTAAGGTGAGTGGAACTCAATAGGAGACAAATGAAGAGTAAAAATTTAATTGAATGGATACAAAATAAGATAATTTCTAGAACAAAATATCAAATTTAAGAGAAGGGGATTTGCTGCAGTAATATCACCTCTATTTGAGATTAAGAGACTCTCAATTTGATTATCACTAACATGAATTTTAATTTTTTTCCCGTGCTTTTACTATGCTTTTTAGGTTTAATGACCTCCTTTATCATAAAAAAAAAAAGAGAGATCAAACTCGAATAATACATAAGAAGTAATGTGATTGTTTGTGTACTCCAAGGGAGACCATAAAATTTTCATTCGTCATTTTGTATTTGGTAACGGGTGTATTTCACAATAGTGCTGATTTAGTATCACAAATTAATGAGATTAAAGTATTTTAATATTTTTTTAGTATAATCCTAAAAACATCCCTAAAAGTAATTGAATCGTCTTCCAGCGGGCAGCCCCAACGGTAGGGAGCTGGGAAGTCAAATTTGACGTCCCAGGTTCGAAACCCAGCGGGCGCACGTTGGATAGTGCGGGCTTTTCAGCCCTCTTGAGCCCGTCAGGATTTATCCTGTCTTACCCGGCACACATGGTTTGTGGGCTAGAGCATGTGCCCCGAGGAGGGGAAGGCGCTCGGATATCTTGATTATATATATATATATATAAAAGAGTAAATGAATCATATTGGTTCTAGATATAATATCAAGATGGATTAGTCAGGTGTGTTGGACTTTTAAGTATCAGTTGTACAGACAAAAAAAGGGTATTTTAGTAGGCAACAAAAAAATATATATTTTAGGAAAAATTATGTTAGCCGGAGGAAGGACCGGGATTTAGCATATGATATTTATTCTTGATCTAAGATTAAGAAGTTGGATTTTTTTTTATCTCTTTAGTATAAATGCATCTCATTACCTCATTCAAATTTGTAGTAAAGTACAGGTTCCACGTCAAGGCATATTTCTTTACATTATTCAATTTATGAGACAGAAATAAAACATAATAAAGCACTACTTTGTCATTTAGATCTTGGGACGATGACGAAACATGTTTTTCATTTTCAACCCGATCTCTAGATCTACTAGAACATGAACGTTTGACTATCATTTAAAACAAAAAGTGCATGACTTTCATCAAACCTGCCCGAGGAAACCCTAAAGCTTCCATTTTCTAATTACGTATTTTTTGACTTACCAGAGAAAATTCTTCTCACAAAAGTCATACATAGCGCAATTTAGTAATGTATGCCTGCGATTTGAGTGCACTTGACAAGCTAGCAAAGAATTCAATAAAACCAACGAAAAAAGTGTCTACTCTAGTTCTAGAAATTCTTCTATACAAATGGTACATAATCCATTTTTCCAGGTGCATATCAAAAAGCGAATGAACCCTAACTAGTCCAATTTCAAATTAGATTGGCACACTAGGTGGCAAAGCTCTTCTAATAAAAAGTTTTCTCAATTTATAAGACTCGACCGATGAAAGGCGACCACTTACAACTAGTCTAGGTCGTTTATGAAATTATTTCCTATAATCTCCCAACGAGATTTGAACACGGTATCTTGAAACAATTGAGCAAACTCATTGCCATCTAACCCGATCTCTGATTGGTTATAGCTACATTTAATAGTTGGATGAAACAATTCGAAGTTGTTCACTGACATCCGCAAGCGACACCTGCATTTGCTAGAACAATTTTCTACTTGGTAAGGGAAGAAAATAGTGAAGCAAGAGTACAGAAATGTCGCTTGTTATGGCTTAATTTAAAGGATCATCTTCTGATTTTGCGGTTGGATCTTTGTGCATCATCATCTCCCTTCCTCAACGAGTCATTTGTTTAATATACATATAAACTAATTCCTCGAGTCAATAAATTACAACCACTACGGGTTTGATGAAGTGATTCTAGACTTTTTTTCTCTTAAATAAAGTGTCGTGCTCAAATTTTTTTAATGAGTAAAGTCCATAATTGATAGGGATTTATCCCTTAGTTAATAACCTAAATTAGTCAAGATCCGTTGGATTTTTGGTCTAAAAGGTGGTGCACATAGAAAAAATTAAAAAAAATTACATAATTAGTATTTGAAGTTAATTTACCAACGTGTGAATACTAGTTGAGCCAACGGAATTATGATATGTAGCTGTTGAATCGTATTCTTGCGAAGGGATGAAGCTAACCTAGCCGACCGAAGAAAAGAAAAAGATGATCAGACAAGGAATTTGACTTTCTGACACTCAAATTTGCAACAGCCGTAACTTGATAAAATCTCAATCGCTAGTAGATAGAGGTGAAAGTTATTCGGTCGAGTATTTTTTTCCCTTTTTGCACAAATGTTCAGGTGCTGATTTTTCGGGAGGATTTTAGGAGCCTAAAGATACATACTGAGAATCGTTTAGGTGACAAAAAACTACCCGCTAACAGTTGCAATTTTTACAAGTCTCAATTTTAAGTATAAAAAAGAGAATTATTAATTGTAAATGTTTTGGTATACTAATAAACTAATTAATGTAAACATGAGCTAAAGTTCAAGTGTTAAAATATAAAAAATATTATTTTTATTCTCAAAATTCAATAATAAAATAAATTATTAAATATAAATAT
>JAOYND010127507.1:0-10266 GCA_025802135.1 Lagerstroemia fauriei | reverse complement strand
TCTGGATCATGACATGTGTGAACCGAGTTAGGCCTTGCTTAACATAAAATTGTAAACTTTAATAAATATGAGAAGAAAAAAAATCTAGCATGCCCTTACCTTAAAATTATATGACAAGAGTTAATTAATTATAATCAATAATAAATATGATAATTATAAAAGTGAAATACTCAATCATCCATTTATTTTAAATTTTATTTGTAAAATAAATGTATTGGGCTTGTTACTCCTTTGTGCACCATGAGAAATATTCAGTCCATTTATACTGAACATAATTGGGTCGGCCCAATTCAATCGAGAAATTTCGATCTACTTGGGGATTTTCCTCTTTACGATTACAAATGAGGCTCACGAGCCTGTAAGGCCCTCTCGGTCCCGTCCCCGGAGTCGACCTCGTCGGTTGATTACTTTTATTCACTCACAACGCTTCATTTAGTTGGGCACCATCTCCGGTCGAAGAGAGTATTGTGTATAACGGGTATACCACATGGCAGTGCTGACGTGATATTACAAACTAATAAGATTCGGCCATATTAAGATTTTCTAATAAAACTCTGAAAATAAAAAAAAAAATCCTAAAAATAACTGAATTTGTAACACCATATCAGCACTGTTACTTAATATACCCGTTGCATACCAGACTTTCTTCTCCAGTTGTATGTGGCCAGTGATGATGATGACGACTATGGCAATAGCAACATCACAACTTTTATATGCTTTTTTGGGGTCCCCAAATAACTTTTGCAAATTTTATTATGCAAAAAGAAATAAATCGGTATACTTACTCGATCGATCGACAACAGTCTTTTTATGCGGAAATTAGATCGTTAACAAGAACTACTTAGTACACAGTCTCGAGCAAAATTCGGATTCAAAATCATAATACGAATCGATGCTGTGTTGGTTAATTTCTTTTCTTCGTTTAATTATTTATTATTTTTTTGGTGAATTTGTTACACTATGATCCAAAGCAACTTTATCACAGGATGATGTTAGAGCAAGTGGTCACCCCCTCGATGAAGATCCGGACATTTTATGAGGAAATTTCTCACATGACATCCGAATTGATATGGAAGGGCTGGAAGCCACCTTTTTTCTCGGTTTAAACCACTGGTATTCAGAAATTTAAAACGCTCTACCACTTCAACCGATCACTTTTGGTGGAAGACACCCTTTTGGACCATATTAATATCCGATCAAGCAACATTGCTTATAATTATCAAAGAGTTGTCCTCTAATTGCCAAAAACTTTAATATAAAAATCTTAAAAATGTAATATTCTTGAACTATCAATCTTAACTCATTATAAACATCTCGAATATATATATATATATATATGTATATATATGTGTGTATATATATATATGTATATGTAGCAATAAAATGGTTGTTATCTCTATTACTTTATGCAAGTTTAAAACACTTTTGGTCTCATTTTCAAGTTCCAAAAATACCCTCAATCAAATTTATTTTATAGGTAGTCAAATTTAATTTTTCATGATTTTAGTATAATTATCTATTTTATTAACTTCTCATATTCTGTTAGCATTTTCGTGATTCTCTCGATTGTTTCTCACGGCTCTCTCATCTATACAATCTGTTTTTACTCTTTCAAAATTCTCCAATTCCGATTTGCAACTTTCACAAAAATCTAATTTATTTACTTGAAACTTTCCTAATTCTCCAATTCTACTTCATTTATATTTAATTTGAATTACTCCTTTTATAATAGAATATATTATTCACAATTCCGTGTGTAGCACGGGTTACCATCTAGTATGCATGTAATAGAGGTTTATCAATGTTACGCACAGTGTGTTATCTCAATAAAAATTATTAGAAATATCTATACATACACGATTGAATAGAGTAATTACTAAATTTAATTTTTCAAGTAAAAATAATGTATGTTTAACTTTTAAATTAGATAGTTAGAATATTGGATTGTATAGATAAAATTAGAATTCATAATTTATGCGTAAATAGATCGTTGATAAAAGAATAAGAAACAAAGTGCAATAATTAAAAAAATAAGCGTATTAGGAAGAAAAAAAAATATGTAGTAGAGATGGGAGGGAAGTCAAAAGTGGGAGAGAAATGGTGGAAAATGAATAGTTATACATGTCGAATTTACGATTATGACTCCCATTTTATTCCATTTTAGGAGCCAGCTAAATTTCCATTAAGGGTGTTTTGGGAAAGCAAAAAGTGATACGAAAAGGACGTCTCCTTCCTTAAAGTAATAATAGATAGAAATATTTTCAATTAAAATAATTGACATTTTAATTATTAATTTATTAGCTGTACTAAATTAGTTCTCCATTTTTTTAATCCCGTCCATTTCAGTACTTTTTTTTGTCGCCAGCCACGGTATCCAACCAAGCCCCACCAGCAGTGAAATGACATCTTTCAACCAACCATACTTGACTAATCCGTTAGTTGCCCCGGGTCGCACACCTAGCAATGGTGGGTGAGGCTCCCCAAGGGGGGTGTCTGCGTACGTGAGGTCTCGAACTCGAGACCTCCTTAAGCTGCGCCGAGCTGCTTACCACTCGGACCAACCCCGTTGATTCCATTTCAGTACTTATTCCAAGGGAAACTTCTTCATTTTCACCATTTTTCTTCCACCACTGTCCTGTCTTTTCTCTGGTCCACTCGTATGGCTCTTTGCTCCAAAATATCATTTTTGTACCGACATGAATTAATTGATATGATAAAATATATCTTTCTCTCGAGTAAAGTCTCGAATTTGAATCTTGTAAATATAGAAAATTCATGTTGGAATCATTTAACGGGTCGGACTCGAATACAAATTAGTTAGAGTGCATCAAACTTATAAATATCAGATATTATAATGCATTCTCCCGTGATTTTTCATGAATAATTATCTTATTTCGTTCTTATAACAACTCATTCTGCTCCTATATCCTTCCTCAAATATAACTCGGAATATCTTTTCGGGTTTTATTTCCACGCTCCAAAGGTGACAAGACTGATGAGAATTAAATCAAAGATTTTGCGATTCCAAGTCAAGCACAGGAGTATTTATTGTTACTGTAACGAATTCCATTTCTTAATTCTGCCTATTAATCTTACCTCCACATCTCCTCTAGGAAAAAATAGAGATTAAACTCTTGCTCTTTTCACATCATAAGCAATATATATATATATATATAGATAAAGACACCGAAAATTCTATATGTTTGTCGATTCTTATAAATGAGTCCTAAATGTTTCAAAATGTTAAATCAAGTCCTATATGTTATCCACGTTACAACATCGAGTCTTTTCCGTCACCTACCGTTACTTTAAGCTGACGTGGCACTGATGTGGCATTGATACACATCAACTTAAAGTAACGGTAGGTGACGGAAAGGACTTGATTCTATAACGTGGACAACATATAAGATTTGATTTAACACTTTAAAACATTTAAGACTCACTTGCAAGAATTGACAAATATATAGAACTCTCAGTATTATTTTATATATATATATATATGTATATATATGCAATAATTTTTTTTAAAAGACCAAACACAAAACGAAACCTGTCGCTGCCATGGCTGAAATGAAAACACTTCCACTTGAAGGATGATAATTTTCGATCGCATCGTACACATGGAATTCCTTCTTCTTTGTCGACTTCCCTGCAATCGATCAAGCCAAACATTATCTCGAATCCTCCCTCGTACGATTTTCGCCGAAAACAACACGGCAGCGGGTTCCTTTACATTACGACGTGAAACGGATGGACTGTTAATGTATTTCCGAGTCGTGTCGACTCGACAAGACAGGTTCAGACGAAATTCTCGTTCAGAGAAGATGCATGCATAGTGGAGATTAATGCCAAACACATTTTGATGCACAGCTTGAGACACCTAAACCAAGTTATATCGTTTAGCTGGATACAATATTATCATCAAAATGATTAATGCTGACTTGGCTTACCTATTGGAAAAGTTACAATTCGTCACTTTTTGACGTTGAGCACTATATTTTTAAATTTGGGTAAGTCGTTTCTATAATTCCCTGCTCCGTTATATGTGTTAGTTCAAGATGTGCCGGTCTATTAATCTTAAGATAATGCGCGGATATTAACAGTGTAAAATTCATGTCATCGCAAAATTAACAGAGTGTTACGTTTTGAACTAATATATATAACGGAATAGACATAATATTACGGATTTAGCCAAATTTAAACACGAATGATTGGATAATAGAAAGTGAAAATTTTATGAAAATCTTGACGAAAATTTTTCCATAATTAAATTTATATTTTCTCAAATACTATAACCTCACAGACCCAAGAAAACTTATGGTGGTTGAAACATTTTTTTATAATGGTAATTACAGCAGAAGTATTACGTGTTTATTGTTTTTGGCAGTTAAGTCTTATAAGTTTGAAAATGGGTAAGATCAGTTCTGCTACACTTTTAATCTAACTAGTTACTGTTTTGCTTACGTGGATTTCATGCCGTTAACAGTTCCGTTAACGGAACGGTGACAATTTGTATTGAAAGTGTAATGGAACTGATCTTATAGGACTGAATTAGCCACTTTCAAACTTATCCGACTCAACTACTAAAAACGTGAAACTATTGGAGAAGGATCGCGCACAGTCACGCACACTCAACGGAGGAAAGAACAAAGCATGAAGAGAAAGCCATCTCCTCCTCACCCCCTTCGAGAATACGCTTCCAAGTAATTTAGAGAGAAGAAGAGGAAAGGAGAGGAAATGACCGATCACCGTCGGAGGATACTGACGAGGATTGGAAGCAATGGGCTGTCGATTCCCGACAAAGTGAAAACCCTCCCTTCTCCTCCTGCCCCCATGTGAATGCTCGCTCAACGCGTATTGGGGGGCCTCGAATTGCTTTCAATTATTTGCCAGAATAATTTAACATTTTTGTACTGTTGTTGCAGCTGCAGGAAGTGGAACATCCATGGTCCTCAAGCTGATCTAGTCAATCACTTCTTGTAATCTCACTAGCTTGTTGATGAAAGAAACCAGAGTCCGACATTGCGCTGTGGCGAATGGTACTTGTCGAGGATTCTCGTTACGAACTCGAGGTAGGCGACGGGGAAACTTACACACGGGGATGCTACTGCTAGGCTAGGTACAGCAGACCCGGCGAAATCGATGAGTTAGTTTGTGTCGGGTCGAGTGTATGTGGAAGCGAAGATCATAGGTCAAGTAAAGAGAGTTGGTGATCTTTCTATCCCATGCGTATCTTGAAGGTGCAGGGTCCGGTTATCGTGAAAATATAACATGGTATCAGAGTTGCGTCTACCTTGTCCGGTTATGCGGTACAGTTTTGCTCAGGTTGCTTCAGTAGTACAAGAATAAGACCAGCTGCGTAGTACTTATGTTTCAGCTGAATCTCTCTTTAGACTGAAAGTGAAAAGTCATGTGTGTGTAACTGATACATAAAATGGTATTGCCCCCCAGAAGAAAGGTGAAGTTATTTTACACAGTGACAGTGGTATCAACTCGTTATAGTGTTTACTTGGCGACACCAACCAATAAGATTTAAGAATTCTAGGATTGTTTTTTTTAAATAAATTTAGATTCATAAAGAAATATAAAAAAAGGAAAAAAAAACATTATTAATCTTATACGTTTACCATTTTTTTTACAGTTGAGTCTCATATGTTTAAAAATAACTAATTCAATTCTATAAGATTATTTCTATTACACTTTCAATTGAAATCATCATTGTTTTGCTGATGTATAAATGAAATTTAGTTGCTTTTGGGATAATGACAACGAAAATCCTATATGTTTATTATTTATGGCAGTTGAATCATATATATTTTAAAATGATTAATTCAATCACATAAGATCATTTTGAATTAATCATTTTCGATACGCTTTCAATCCGAATTGTCACTATTTTCCTGACGTGAAAATGAAATTTAGTTGCTTTTGGGATAATGACAGCAAAAATCCTGCATGTTTATCGTTTATGGCAGTTGATGAGTCATCAGCCCTACAAGATCACTAGTTTCGGTACACTCTCAATCTGAATCGTCACTGTTTTCAGTCCTATAATTTGAAAAAAAAAATACATATTAGCACTATCATATTATGACACTGTGATGCAAGGCTATACCTTCCCTAGAAGAAGAGGGAGTTTTACTTCCTTCAAAATATCTGAAACATAATCGTTTGCTTGAGCTGACATTACATGATTGAAAAACGATTAATGGTGACAAATAGAAGATAAAAGAGAGTGGTCGTATCATACGTGGGGCTCACAAAATGAGCTGGGAAGCCATGTTCTAGATGCTGCTGCTCCGAGTCCCCGTGCATGCAACTTGATTCTCCAATCCACCCACAATTCCGCTGGCTGAGTGCCTCGATGCGACGATGTGGTTCAGAACTCGGTCCCACGTGATTCGACGAGTTCAAAATTTCATATTCGAATTCATTATACGTATTTACGTCAAATTATCTATTAGAATTAAGCGTACTACTCTTTGGGTTTGAACTTGAAGGGCATTTATATGTTTCTTGAACTATATATTGGACCTTCGACGATGCTACGCTTACGGGGTCAATACTGACCGTTGATGTTTGCAGATGCAATCGAAACCCGAACATTATGTAATAGGAGTAGCTGAATTGCTACTGTTGCCTTCATTAACCTTCATATAAACATGGCTGAACTTGTGAATAGAAAAGAAAAGGTCCGGCTCTACCTCTGACCGAGAAGAATCTAATATCCGAAACATCCTTGGCGCATACTTGTGAATAGAAAAGGTCAAGGAATTTCAACATGAGGCTACAATTACATCAGCAGAACAACAATACTGTGGCCTATACATACATATATATATATATATATATATATATATATATCCTTCTCGTGAGGGCAAAAGACCTGACGACCACCAAATCTAAATCAGACTGCAAGGGGGCCGATGAACAACTGTTACCAGAGATTGATAGAAACCCTAGATACCTCAAACACGAGGATCTCGTACAGAGACATTGTCATCAATCAGATGACAAAAGATTTCGAGTTTGATTCTCGTCGGTGTATTGCACCCTTTTATTTCTCTCTAGTAAAAAAGAAGGCCTAAAGTGTGGACAAACTTGTGAAAAATATCCTCGGTAGCAACCAAAGAACATTAATCCCTTTTTCCACGTGCTTACAAAAGTTTCCAACTGGGCGTGATCACTGCTACCCTCCTGCCCAATGGATCGATCGATCTCTTCCACTCAAATCAAGCTTCGAACACCACCTCACAAACAATCCATGAAATCTCGGGCGTTGCTTCGTCCCCACCATGCTAATTTTCACAACAACCTTAGCTGAAAGTATTCCTAAAAGTTGTTGGAGAATGGAGCGGGCGTATGGAGATGTGTTAATTTTGTGACCCAAATTCTGTTGGGCCCAATCCGTTATCTGGTTCAAGCCCACTTTGTAATTAGGGTTTCCCTTACATTATTTATTTGGTGAGTTTAGGTTTCTTACTATTCGTACGAGTGAGTGAGTGAGTGAGAGAAAATTGAGAGTAAGGGAAAAAAAGAGATCATCTGTCTCCACCCTCTTGTATCGATCTTTTCTCTATAGTGGATTCGCTTCTCCTCTGCCCGTGGTTTTTCCCGTCAAGGGTTTTCCACGTATATCTGTGTGTTCTTCTTAATTCTTCTTTGTTGCCTATTTGCCTTTCCACCCCGTTTTCGTGACAAGATGGTCGATGTATGCCGAGCTCATCAAGATATCAAGTTCTTGAATCCCGAATCCCCGCATTATTAGGCGGACATATATCAACGGTTCCATACATCTTCGTGCCAGTGATAGTGTGTTAAAGTCCAAGCCAAATTATCTTCTTCTTTTTTTTATAACGCAGGTTTAATCCTGCGGCCCCCGGCCAGCCTGTGGCAATATCGTCTTTTGAACGGCGGAAGACACCGGGTACCCAGACAGAGCCGCGGCAGGTGGGAGTCGAACGCCTGAACTTGGGGAGCAAACCCGATTCAGACGCACGCTTCAACCACCCTCGCTGTACTCTGGTGGGTAAGCCAAGCCAAATTATCTATTGCAATAAGATCGATTATTTAGGGTTTTAAGATTGCTTAGGGTTTTAAGCATGGTCACTGATTGTTGTCTCATAGTCTTTCCGCATGCAAGTGTACAGCCAGCCCGAAGAAGCATTTCTAGTGTGCTACCCGAAACCTGCCAATGACACTCAGATCATTTCTGGTAGGACAACAACACAACCACCACCACCACCACCACCACCACATTGTGGCGAAACTAACGATTGTCGACTCTCGCGTTTAGAGTTCTCATGTCTTCCACTTTCCTAGGGAAAGCACTCGATCGCCCCCCCTGAGCCACAGCTTCCCCGCGCACGCTGTCACTAGAACTCTCTTCATTCACTGAAGTTGTGGCAGATCCCTTCCCAACGAACATCGGCTCCGACACCACATGTCACGGGCTCAAGTTCCGGGAAGTGTACAGGTGCCTGGACAGCCATATTCGAGTGCCCTCAAAGCCGACATTCCTGTTCATTGACAAGTTGCACGCATAATTTATAAAATTCAGGAATAACAGTACTCGGAGTACGAATTTGTAAATCATAAGCCAATAACAGCTCACGTGCATAAGAAAGCCAATACACAGCATATAGCATTCCTAATTACCACCCTTAACCCTTTGTTTGGATGAGGGTAAATGGAGGGTGAATGGAGGGGAAAGGGAATGGAGGGAAAAATTTTAACCTGTTTGGCTAATTAATTTTAATGGAGGGGAATTTTTTACCCCGATTTCCCTTCAAATCCCATTTTCCTTTCACCCCCGATTTGGGGTTGAATGGGGGTGAAACATTTTTTAAAAAACTCATCCAAAATAAATTACCTAAATACCCCTAACGAAATCAATGAAAATTCATATTATCAATTTGTAAATCATAAGCCAATAACACAGCTCACGTGCATAAGAAAGCCAATACACAGCATATAGCATTCCTAATTACCACCCTTAAAAGGAGAGGGTATTAATGTAGGGAAAATTGCATTATTGGTACAAAACCTTTGGTAAATGTAATATTTTAGTACAAAACTTTTTTTTTAGTAACTCTGCACTACAAAACGTTTTCAAAATGTAACATTTTAGTAGTTAATTTTTCACTAACGCCGTTAAATTTGCTGACGTGGCACTATAACGTGGCAGTAATTATAACAATTGTGCTGATATAGTATAAAAAAATTTTAAAATAAGAAAATAAAATTTTAAAAAAACTCTCTCCCCTCACTCGCCCACTCTCTCTTCTCCTTTCTCTCTCTCTCTTCCCCTCACGTACACAATCTCTCTCTCCCCACTCGCCCACTCTCTCTTCTCCTCTCTCTCTCTTCCCCTCACGTACACAATCTCTCTCCCCCCTCTCTCTTCTCCTCACGTACACCTCTCTCTCCTCCCATTCCACGTACATACTCTCTCTGAGAAGAGAGGGGGAGAGAGAGGAGAAGAGAGAGTGGGTGCGTGAGGGGAGAGAGTTTTTTATTTTTATTTTTTATTATTTTATTTTCTTATTTTAAACTTATTTTTATGACACATCAGTACAATTGTCATAATTACTGTCACGTCAGTAAATTTAACAGCGTTAGTAAAAAATTAACAATTTGTACTAAACGTTACATTTTGAAAATGTTTTGTAGTACGGAGTTACCAAAAAAAAGTTTTGTACCAAAATATTACATTCACCAAAGGTTTTATACCAACAATGCAATTAATCCTATTAATGTATTAGATATACAATGTGACATTGCTGACACGATGTCACAAATTAATAACACTCGGTCATCTTAGAATTTTATTTAATAAAATCTGAAAATAAAAAATACTTTAAAAAGAATTGAATCTTATTAAATATTTATAATACAATATCAGTACTGTCACGTAGTGCACCAATATTAGCTTCTCTCCCATGTGAGGATCAAGAATGCTGCCGGTGACGATTGCATGGCCCACAGATCCAATTTTATCTCTCAACACCTGCGTGCGCCGGGCGCAGTGTGCCCCAAAGCGTACACCGCCGTCCACGTTATCGCCATCTTCCCCTTAAAACCTCCTCCCTCCAAGCCCTCGCTCTCTCCACTCCATACTATCGCCCACTTCTTCAAACACACTCCTTCACTTCACAAAAGCCCTAGTATCCCTCCAATGGCTTCCTCCTCCTCCTCCTCCTTCTCAAGGGCCATCTTCCTCCTCGGCCTCCTCCTCCTTGCTACGGTCTCCACCGATGCTTGCTC
>JAOYND010127405.1:0-10269 GCA_025802135.1 Lagerstroemia fauriei | reverse complement strand
AATTATTTATATTTACTATCGCCTGAGAAATTGCTTATTGAAATTTACATAAGAATCCATTAGATATTCTTCGAGCAAGTCAATTCATTGAACCCATTCCAAATGAGCACCTACACTTTTACTTTATTGACTCATCATAAGTAACTATGAGATCAATTACTCTCTATTATAGATCATTTCATAAGTGCACCAGTCTTACCGGATCACTAATCCCCTATTCAATGATCCTACAACTAGGAACAATTTTAAACTGAAGTTTACAAGATTTTTGATCACATTGGCATGATTTTATCATGACCCTATAATCATTATCTTAGTCTATATATTTCGTCATAATTAATTAAATATGATGATGAATGATAATTGTCTCATTTGTTTATCACAAATTAAAGATTGTGTATAATAAAATCAATCATATTGTTATGTGAATGGCTTGTTGGGCACTTTCGAAAAATTAACATTGGAGGAGCAAAGGACAAAGGAGACTTGAAGAAACATTACCGAACTTAATGAGAGGGAAGAGAGTCCGTTGTCTCTATGGTGCTCTTATCTAAAATCGATCTTCAATGACAACAGTTGTAGGAGGCCCTAAAAGGAGAGCTACAACTCAGCCTCTATTGTATCTCTTTCCTTCCTGTAGAACTCAGCTCACAACGTGCTCTCTTCATTTAGCTATTGAGGATGACTAGCAAAGAGCAGCTTTCGACCCCATTGCTGCACTATATTTAGAAAATATATCATTAAAATATATTGAAAATATTTCTGGATATATTTATAGAATATCTTATTTGAATATATCTACTAAATATAATATGATATTATACTAATTCAATTAAAATATCAAAATAAATTAACTTTTTTTCTTAATGTTTCTACATTGCATCACTCTCTGGAGAAGATTCATCCTCGTATCCCAATCTTGACAGTCTTATTGAAGTCGTTCTCATCAGAGACGTCTACACACGTACATGTCACCTTGGTTCACCAACCTCGTAATTCTTTGAGATCAATAGATGAACAATCCCACCATGAGCACTAAAGCGCTTGTTCATGCTACTTATAATATGATCTTTTGGGTGTACTACGATATCAATTGTTGGGGTTCACAGATTACAGATATAGATTAAATTCTCGTTATGATCGAGATCAAAGATGGGCCCGACATCAACCTCTGAATTGGCATCTTCCTCAAGATTTTCTCCAAGCTCCTCGTCAAAGATAAGAGTTGCATCAATGTCCTCGTCGGGCTCCT
The DNA here is from genome assembly GCA_025802135.1 of Lagerstroemia fauriei. NCBI lineage: Eukaryota > Viridiplantae > Streptophyta > Magnoliopsida > Myrtales > Lythraceae > Lagerstroemia > Lagerstroemia fauriei. Next base: position 9,017 of record JAOYND010127405.1, on the reverse strand, counting down.
CATCAAAGACAATCCTTGAATCAACCTCCACATGGACCTTTCCCTCAACATCCTTATTGGGATACATATAAAAAATAGTTCATACATCAATCTCCACTGTGAGCATCATTATTCAAGTCGTCAATGAAACAAGCTTCACCAGAATTGTTTGCTTAGTGGCATACTCATGGTCACCGATTATCCCCTGGCTGCTATATAATCTGATATTGGTTTAGTTTGCTATTGTGGGTCAGCTTGTTGTTAATTTCAATTTGTTCACTGCTCTATGGGTTTGGTGTTATTCCCTTGCAGTCTCTTCATCTATTTTCCATTATCCTTTGGTCGGATGCTTTGTTCCCCACTGTTCGGAGCTAATTAGTGGAGTTGTTGTTAGAGTTCCTTGATATTTGTTTTTGAAGTTTGGTTCATGTATGTTGGTGTTATTGATCATTGTCTGAATGAGTTGTTTGAGTGAATCATGTCCCCTTGTTGTAGAGCATATAGTCAATGCTATTAGTGATCGTTAGTTACATCCTTTCAATTGTGTGCATTGTCTTGTAATGTTGTATGGCATGTGTTTATGTACTTATTTGCTGTGATTATAGGTATTTCGCTAGTGAATATTTTCGAGTGGAATACATTATATGGAATTTCTTTTAGCCCATGAGACTATCGTGCCTGTGCAAATTGAGCCAAACTTCATAAGCCTAGGCAAGCTTGGATGGTATAAAACTCTAGTAGTTGGGCAAATAAAATAATGGGTCTATGAGTTTGAGTACATGAGGATTCTAAGTTGAACATTGGGATTGAACTTAAGTGTCCTAATCAAGCCTAGAATTTAAGAGAGTTAAAAAGAATAAAGAAGCATTAAAGAAAATATAAAGGGATTAGAGAGGTTAAGAATTAAAATCAATGTTAGGGCCTCATAGGGTTTAGAATCAAATAAGATCAGAGCTTAATAGATTTTAGAATCAAACCGACTTAAATGAGTCATCAACTCAGATAGGAACTCAGGATGGAGGTTAGTGAGCTGGAGGAGTATAAGGGTCGACGAGGATAGATCCATGGTCTTATGTGCATCTTGCTTGGTTGTATTTGAATTGTGTTGCTAAATGCTACTCCATTTGTGGGTAGTTTGATACTTGTTTCTACCATTCCTTTAACTTCTAATCTCGGGCTTAGGCTTTTTAAATGCTGTTGCATTTGCGGGTTATGTCATGCTTGTTCCTAATCATTCTCTAACTTCTATGGGTCTTAGGCTTGCTAAACGTTGTGCCATTTATGGTTGTTTTTATGTTTGTTTCTAGTCGTCCTTTAACTTCTAATTTCGGGTCTTAGACCTTTTAAATGTTGCTACATTTGTGGTTTATATCATGCTTGTTTCTAGCCATGCTTTAACTTCCAATTTCGGTTCATAGGCTTGCTAAACATTGTTACATATGTGAATTACGTTGATTGATGCTTATTTCTTGCCTTTTTCTAGTATCCAGTTTCATGTCTTAATTTTTCCTATTTGTGCTGAACATGTCATGCCCATTTGATTCTTGTTTCAATGCTTTTTAACCACTAATCTCGTCTCCTAAGTTGTCATTTTTTGGGGCTAAATTTATTATGATTGGTTGGCACTTGATTCCCCCAGTCCTTTGATATCTAATGGCGGGTTTTAAGTTTGCTAAATGGCGTTGAACTTTTTGTGACTAATTGATGTCTATTTTTCTTGTTATTCAGTTGCTTTTCCTATGTGTTGCATACCACTCTTTAACCTCATGATAATTTAGTATTCACGGTTGAGTGCACATGCTTCATCATTTCAAGAGTTTTGCAAATAAGTTTCCCAACTCTCTAACTTTGAAAATTAGTCCCTCATCTCATAAATTCTACACACAAATCTATTATCTTATGTATTTTGCAAGTTAGTCACTCACTTGGACATTTTGTACATTATTCCTTTATTTTAAGTATTTTGGACATTTGGCCATCATTTTAGACATTCTACATACAAGTCCATCACTTTGGATATTTTGCACATTAGCCTCTCATTTTGGATATCTTGCATATTAGCCCCTCACTTTATGAATTTTTCATATAAGTCCATTAGTTTGAGAATTTTACATTCTAGTCCACTAGTTTAGGAACTTCAGAAATTAGTCCCTCACATTTCAAGTTTTTCAATTTAGTCCTCAAGTTTAGGAACTTTGCATATTAGTTCCTTATCTTTCAAAACTTGTAATTTAGGTTTTCTAATATAGACCCCTCAAGATACTCTGCATGCTAGACCACTCAAGACACTCTACATACTAGTCCCTCACTTTGGGTACTTTGCACATTAGACTTTCATCTTAAGAAGTTTTCCCATTACCCTTTCACTTTAGGAATTTTGCACATTAACATTAGTCCTTCATTTCAAGAATTATATAAGTTAGTCTCCCACATTCTTTGATTTTGCAAATTAGGCCCCCCAACTCATGAAAGTTTCAATTCAATCCCAGATCTCCTCAAGCTTCTCAGTTTTGTCTCTTGCCTGTTCACATTTCTCTTGAATGAATTGCTCTATATCCTCATGATCGATTGTTATATGGCTTGATTACATGTTCTAAGACCTAGGTGGGGTTGGGAAAAATCAATGTACTTGAGTACAATAATGTATGAGGGTAGAATAAGAGAGGTCATGATAAATGCATGCAACAATAATAGTGAACCCTTTACTTTTTGCATGTGGACTAGGATGAGTAGTGACATGCTAAGACATGTTACATGGATTACCGAGCCTCACTTAGGACCACAATTCATACTTCGATTAGGCAATAATTAGATAAAATAAAACATACAAGCAAACAAATGACTTAGATTTAGGGATGGGTGTCGGATGTGAAACTTCAACTTGATAAATTGAAGAGGTTTTGTTCACATACCCCGCCTTAGGTTGTCCATGTACTGCAACTAAACCACTTCCTATAAAACTCCATAAAAACCACTCTCCACTGTCATTAGTTGCTCCACGTACCTAAAGTACACTATTGATAGTCTTACTACTGGTGTTGTACATCTTAGTGTGGAAGTTGAAATTGTTAATGAAATATCGATTCAATAGAGTAATCTATCAATTTCGCCACTTGTAAAGTTATATAAAATTTGGCTTGTAACACCCGTTCCTTAAGTCATGCACCTAGCACATGAGAAACATTAGTAGCATTTACGAAAAATGTTTGTATCATGTAAGACATATTATTAAATAAGTGTATGTATTCTCTGAGCTAGTTTAGAAAATCTTGTTATCTGCGCACATCTTGTGACTGGTTGTACAAACTGCATGAAATTTATTGTCATTAAAATCATAGAACAACACTTTACCTGCATGTCAAGCATATCCGTAACATATATATCTTAATCGATGTATGGTTTAACCTCATCGTAAGTTGAGTAACACGAGGAATGTTGCGGCTCCTAGCTCTACATCATTCAACCATCTTCTAGAACTATGACCAGATGGGAGCCTAGGCAGGTTGAAAAATAATAGGACCGGGGGTAACTCTGTATTAGCTCCACCATCGTCGTTGTGAGGGACCCACGTATATGAAGTCAAAACGTGAGATTGAAAGTAAAATGAGCATAAATTAATTGTCTCATGATAGAGGTAAGCCTCACAAATTGAACCCTCAACTTGCGGTTTCTGTTTGACGGAGCTTTTCATCTTAATAATATATCTATCTATCATGACCTGAAAATTTGGCAGAGCCTCTCCTAAACTTGTCCATATTCCATCCCAATACCTGCACTAATATTCATAAAATATTTAAATAATTTTTACTAAACTATTTAAACTACTAATCATCTATGTACAAGAACCCAACAAGTCAATAGAATAACTTAAGATTTGCCAATAATATTTTTAGGTCGTAACATACTATATAATCTGATATGGGTATCATAATTACCTACAAGGTAAAAAGCTTCTATCAAGTCCTCAAAAACGATCTCCGCTGACAAAATATGATCCCCTCGTACTCAAATCCCCTTCTGTATTGCCTATAAAAATATATGCAAAGTATGAGTTGCGTCTCAATGAGTAAATCTTTTCAAAATAATATGAATTTCTATATATTAAATATTCAAATATTTTAATCACATAATCTGCACGAATTTCTATTCTTACCATCACATTATTCCTCATAAAGTTCTCCATTACACATATATACAAATATACGTATATCCATCCATATACCTTATATTCTTGTACTTGAAATATATACACAAAAATTCAATATAAAAATAAGTAGCCACGGAGTCGCATTAACCTTGCAGAGAGTTGTAACAGTACCATGACCCCGCAAATCTCAATCCACTTTACCTTTAACGCTGGGTCGTCTATTATCCTCCGACGGTAGGAGTTGGTCATCCGTTCTATATCCCGTCGGATCAACGGTTGATTGTCCATTTTATATACCACCGGATTAGCATTCGGTCACCTATTTTATATCCCGTTAGATCAACAGTCGATCGTTCATTTTATATCCCGCCAGATCATTAACATCCATGGCTACATCAACCAATCAATCACAACACATCTTATTAATTATGTATCATCCCTTTCCAATATATAGACATTATATCTTCTTACTCATTGCTTCTAATCCATAAATATCATATTTCCATAATCTCATAACAACTGAAATAATATAATAGTTATATATAATATTTAATTCTATAATGGAATAAAATACTCACAACTCCCAAGGAGTCCGTCTACAGAATCGTTCCTTCCAGGTATAGAGGTGCAACCTCTTCCGTGCCTAACATCACAAGGGAAAGGGAAAATGAAGTCTCCTCTATAACAAGGAAAAATGATTTATGCTTAAAACATTTCATCAGGTTGGACTACTCGGGAAGATCTTCATCTTAATTGGAAAACATTGAAATTGTATTCTTTCAATTATTAAGGTGAAAGCCAAAAATTCATTTCACCTTCTAAACCGCTTCCCCTTACAATATAACTATGGATAAAAGGTAATACGAGTATTGGCCCTCATAATCTTCCAACTAATTAACTCAATCAATAAAAAGTATATCAATTAGCTATAACTAAAATTAACAAGAAAAAACACTTAAACCCAACCCCTCCAAATAAGATTTAAATAATCATTTCTCAACAAAATTCTATAACTAATAAACATACGAATAAATAGAAATCAACTAACAATATTTAACCGAAGTCAAATTGAATAGAACCAAATTTAAATTTATATAAGAAATAATTATAAAACTTGACTCCACTCACCAAAACTCAACTATTCTTCCAATCAAATTTAACAATCTCCAAGTTGGCCCCTTTCAATGGAAAATTCAAGACAAAAAGGAATATTAAATAAAATATGTCTACTAAGTTTACTAAACATTGTTTGAATCCAGTAATTGTATATTACATTTTAGAAGATTTGAACAATCATCTACCCCTAAAATAAAGCCTTAGTTCATTACATCTAAGTAAAGAAGATGAAATAAGATAAGAAAAATATGATATAAAGAAGTAACCTTCTAAGGAAATGTTGCTAATTACTTTGAATTTGAATCCTGCAAGCTTGATTGGGTTATCCCACATAAACCCTAACTCTTCTATTTTCTTCCTCCCCTGCTCAGCTCAGCTCGTAGAAAAGAAGGGGAAAAGCTAATCTTTTTTTTTATAGCTAACCATTTTAAAAGGAAAAGTGGCTTGGGCTTATGGTTCATGGGCTCTAAGGTTTGTGGTCCAATGGGTTACCTTCATCTATCCAAAATCAATTCATGAACATAATTTTTAAATTTGAAAAAAGAGTTGTTTACACTATCGATATATAAATGTAACAACTATTAGGTTTATTCATATTAATTACTAACTATTCATACGTACACGAATGTATTATTAGCTCTCAAGTGGGTACATCCACCTACATTGTACCAGTCCACCACTCATAGCTTCTACTATTAAATGGATTGGAAGATACTCCATAATATCAAAGAAGACAAAATAAATATTCTCTCCAATTTACACAAAATTACTAGAATATTCTTTTGCATCTTCTCTAAGTCATTTATTCGTATAATCGTCAAACGCAAATCTTTAAAAAATTTTGTTTAACTCAATCAATGACTTCCGTAGATGACCATATAGTTCTTTAAGTGCAATAGGGTGCAGCTGTTCTATGAAAATATGACAATCATGACTCTTTCGTTCAGTAAATTTTTCAGACGCACCCGCAACTAATCAGGATATGTTAGATGCATATCCATCAAACATCCGCAAGTCGCTCATCCATTTTACAACATTTTTTATCCTTCGATGGATAGATCGTATTTCATTTTCGATTCGACCCACACCCTATTTTTCTTGTCCACGAGCTCACTTTCTATTTGTCTGCAATATTCTTTGATCTTCCTTCTTGCTTTCACATTATCTTTACCTTCGCAGCCATTGCTATATTGAAGATGTTATAAAAATTCTTTTCAAAGTACATGACGTATAAATTGTACTGAAGATCGTTATCTTTCTAGCATGAGACTTTCGAAAAAATATTTTGTTTCTTTCAATTATGATCCAAACCAAAACCAGTCAATGTTCAAAGCTGACCAACCTGATGGCACATTGGTAAGCCTCTTACAATATTCTACACATCCACTGAAAAATATGTTTGATGTGGTGTATCCATTTCTACTCTCCAAGTAGAGAAGTTAGTAGTATTACGGCGATATAGATGGTTCGAATCAAGGAAATGATGATGGTAACCGAACCAACGAGGCTTTCCACCATACCAAAGATGAAATGATTTTGTCTGACCCATACAATAAGGATATGCAAGGCGCCCATTGGTTGATCATCTAGGCAATATGCCATATGCTAGAAAATCATTTACTGTCTATATAAGCGTCATGCACAAAACGAAGTTCTACCTTGTGGAGACATCATATGTTACCACACCAGTCACTAGGGGTGTCAACGGGCGGGTCGAGCTGTTTTTTTGAAAATTATCGGGCCCCGATTTCCTTCGATCCTTTTTTTAATTTAAAAAACCATATCGAGAACCCTTTAGGTATTATGAAAACCGATCACTTCAGGTTCGGTTTTTTTGGGCCTTGATTTTCTATATAATAATAAATTAAATGCAAAAATAATAAAATAAAATATTATAATAAATGAGAAATACTAATTATAAATACTTTTAGTGTATTAAGAAGATCAAAAATACAAATACGAATCAAGATTCAACTTTAAAAACATCAAATATGTTATTTGTATTGTAAACATCTAATAATAAAATGATTTATTACATACAATATAAAATTAACATAACTTTCGGGAGATTTCGGGCTCGCCAGGTTATTTGGGTCAGGGCCCAAATTTTCCTGTCCGGTTTTTTCCACCTTGAATTAATCTTGAACCCATAAATCCATTTTTTTGTTTGGGTTGGGTCTTTTTTTATTTTTTCATTTTTTGGATTTTTGGTTTTTAATTTACACCACTACCAGTTTCTCACAATAGCTTCAACTCATCGATGAGCGGCTAAAGGTAGATATCAATGCCTTGTTTTGGATTATTCGGCCTAAGAATAAAACATCAATAATATATAAGGTTGTGTCATACAAATTTGTAGTAGCAAATTGGATGGGGTGATGGTGACTAGCCAACATGAGTATGGTGTGGAGACGACTGGTTGAAAAGGCTAAATCCATCAGCAAAAAGGCCTAGCCGCACATTCAGAGGCTCATACGTAAAATATGGGTATCTGCACTTGAAATTCTTCCATGCGGTCCCTGGTGATGGATGATACATTAACCCATATACTCTTTGATTGTCATGATGTCATCGCATGTGCGGTGTTGAGCTCATAGAGGCAAAAAAGATGTTTCAACCTTGGAATTATGAGCAAGTAATGCATTCCCTTTACAGAGACTCGCTTATGACAATGACTCTATCCGGATGCACGTTGCCTAAGTCCTGGATAGACATAGAATGCACACCTACCTAAGTGTCCTGTATTCTTATAGTACAATATACATCCATTTATACAACAATCAATCTTAACCAAGTGTAGGCCTAGTCTTAACACGAGCTTCCTTGCTTAACAATATATCATTGGTATAGTACTATAAGGAGATGTGCGTTCTTGAATGAACTGTAGAATCATATCAACAACATCATGTGCCATGTTCCAATATAATTAATTGCTCATCATTCTCATAAAAAGTGAAAAAGTAGAGTGCTAAGGTCTATTATACTCTTCTAACATATTAAAAAATGACGTGCCTCTTCATTTGATTCTAGCTTGGCCAATTCCGCTTTTTCACATGCATGAAAATATCCATCATAATTGTGCTCATACCCAATATCCATTGCTATACACCGGTAATTTTACACTACATTTGGCTCAAGTGATTGTGAGTATTGGTGGATGCAATGCCGACATCAGGCCGAACTTCTTCTTGGTCAGTCCAGTAATAGTAATCACTCTTAAAGCCAAGACTATATAAGTGATGCCTAACTACATACGGTGTGAGAAGATAACCAAACTTTCGACATTTCATACAAGGACATCTAATTTTTCCCCCACTCTGAAAATGATGTAATGAAGATGCATACTCAATAAAACCTTCAACATCTTCAAGGTACTCTTCTGCGAGCGTGTGATTAGGATTTAATCTATTGTATTTCCGCATCTAATACTGGGATATCCATCTACAATACATATACATAGAGTATGATAGTAGTTTTTTGATAACGAGGAGTTTATTCTCCCCTAACCTATGAACATCCCCACAAGCCTATGGATCCATGTTAGTCTATATGCAACACACATGTATTGGTGGTCTCACCAAGGGCTATGTGCTCAATGGGATATTTGCACGTCCAACCTCGTGGATTATCACACGAGTTGTACACACGTCCTATTCACTTGAGGCAACCTTCGAGGTTAGAGTATGATAGTATTATACTATAAAAAATAACATAATTTTATCATCTAAATTAATTTAATCATCAGATACCTGTATATAGATTTCATGAGTTACCT
>JAOYND010127404.1:0-19508 GCA_025802135.1 Lagerstroemia fauriei | reverse complement strand
GTTTCTTTGTTGAGTTTGCATAAAGTTATTTCCAATTTCTATAAAGTTCCATCTTTACGTCTTTTCATACTCTTTGTCGTAATTTTCTCAAATATTGTGTGGTTTGGCTTGGTACATGTGTTATAAGTTTGTGCTTGGTAGGCTTTAGTCCTTGTGGGAACGATACCCGCTCACCGGGTTTACTACTTGCGATCCGTCCTCTTGCGGGCTGGATAGCGAACAGATACTACTGGTATCTTGAAAGAGTACATTCGCTCCGCGTCGCTCGAAGATGGTGTTCAGTTGTGGATGAGATCTACAAAGCTTGAGACATTTTCCGAGGCATATTTCTTAGAGCTTCCCGAAGATCTCAAGAGCTATACTAGGGCGAGGTACGAAGACTAGAGACACCGTTTTAGCCTACCTATTTTGGAAGGAATAGACACATTAATTGCCAGTGTATCATCCCAAGTGTCCACTGGTAAAGGAGATGCAAACACAGCAGGAGGCCAGAGACCCATTTCGATCGACAATACTAGATCTTCCAGTAATACTCCAACTCCTTTTGGTGGTAGTCTCAGCCCAAGTAAAGGGTCTGAAAGGGGAAGTCAAGTTTCGAAGAGACCGTCAATTATGGTATTCATGTTACTCTCTTATAGCACATCCCTTCTAATGAAATTGTATTTATCCTTCCCAATTTTGTAGGGGGAGCTGAAGAAGAGGACGTGTCTGATAGCAACGGCAAGGATTGCCATTTCAAGAGGAAGAAGCGGAAACTTCATGATTCCGAGGAAGATAATGCAGATCTGCATCACTCGTTTCCTCCTATCCCCGACGACCTCGAGACCTTGGTATCCATTTTTGTCTCACCCTTCTCTCTCTCTCTCTCTCTATTTGTCTTTAATTTCACCCTACAATCTCCTAACTAAGCGTATTCCTCAGGCATGCTTGGATCTGGATGTGGATGGAATCTTTGAAACCACTGAATTTTAGGTTTCCAAGCCTTACCCCCAAAATTTACAAGAGAGGGTAAACAACAATGAGAATGGGGATGTGAAGTCACAGCCAGTTATCGCTCTTGGAGCGGATTAAGGTATCAATAGTGTAGATCCCCAGCGCGTTCATGACGTTAGTGCGCAGGCCACTATTGTGATTTCATATTTGCATCAAGTAGCCCCCACCATGTCATGTGATGCCTCCCATTTTTCAGTCTTCTCAGCAGATGATGTTTTAGCCGCAGGTGAACGGGCTCTAGCTTCGATATTGTGGGACAACGGTCACAAGAAGGTAAAGCTCTTGTCTCCTGATGAGGCACACTCGCTCCGAGGTGAGATTATGAAAGTGTTGGCTAGAATCCAAGAGATCTCCTCTGTGGACTTTTCCTCAGTGTCCAGAGATGTCGAGAACTACTTAGACTGTATAGGTCGTCTCACGACTTTAGAGGATTCAGTTGGTACTAAACCCTCGGTTGTTGAGCACATTGAGCGTATGACGGCAGTTGAAGCTTGACTTTCCCAGAAGACGACATTAGAGGAGGAGGCAGCCAAGCACTTGAAGGCCCTCATCATTGCACGTGACAGCATATCTTCAGAACATGCCATTTTCAAAGCAAAAATGGAGGAAAAAGCTAGGCAATTAGAAGACGCCAACGTGCTCATTCAAGAGGCTTCTAGAGAGTTAGAAGCAAGGCAAGCTGATGCCTCTACTATCAAAGTCGAGGCAGAAGTTGTGAGGACCGAACCTTATGTCTCTGAGTCGGAGGCGAACTCAAAGCAGGAATTGCGCGAGTTAGTGAGAACGAAAAGGGAGGCTTTAAAGAGCCTCCACTGGCAGCCGTAGACGAGCATCTCCCTTTTTTTAGGAATATCTAGGCCCCTTTTTGTAACTTCAAATTTGACAATTTGAAGAAAGTGCACCTTTTTTTTCTTACATCTTTATTCATTAGTTGTTCATCAACAAATGTTCAAGCTTGTATTGTGATGATCATCAACCCTTATTTTATTTTTTATAATGTGACCGAACCTTGACCAACGCGGCCAAGACTGCCTACGTACCCTTGTGAGGGATCAGGTTATGACGTAGTTCAAGATACAAGAGTTTTTTTTTTAAATGATGTGACTGAACCTCAATCGATGTAGTCAAAGCTGCCTACGTACCCTTGTGAGGGATCAAGTCATTACGTAGTTCAATGAGAGGACTTCATGCGTAGTAGCACTTCAGGAACTTCCCATTCATAGGACCAATCCACAAGCCATCTTTGTCGATCAACTTGTATGCTCCGTTCGTGTAGACTTCTTTAATGACGTAGGGGCCATCCCATTTTGGCAGAAACTTATTCACCGTGCAGTGCATGACAACAATGGGTCTTCGCACTGCAAGAACTAAGTCCCCAACTTGAAATGAGCGCATGCGAAGATGTTTGTTGAAGGACTTTGACATCCGAGCTTGGTAGCATTCAAGACGTTGCTGAGCGTCGAGCCTTTTCTCGTCTAACGCCTCTAGCTCTTTGAGTCGTAACTTTGCATTTTCTTCACTCGTGAGCCCTTCTTGCACCACTATCCTCAAAGATGGATTTGCCGCTCTAGTGGGAGAACAGCTTCAACTCCGTACACCAATGAATAAGGAGTGGCCTGTGTCAGGGTCTGGTATGTTGTCCGATATGCCAACAAAGCTTCACCGATCTTCTCATGCCAGTCCTTCTTTGACTTGTCAACTTTCTTCTTAAGGAGACTGCAAAGAGTTTTATTGAAGGCTTCAGCAAGCCCATTCCCTACTACATTGTAGGCAGACGAGTTGTCCTGCTTGAAGCCAAACTTTTCACAAAGTTTATCCATGGCATTTTTGTAGAATGGCCTTCCATTGTCGGTGACAATATATCGAGGCACGCCGTATCTGAATATGATGTTCCCGCTTATGAAGTTGACCACCGTCTCCTTTTTCACCTCGCGAAACGGAGCAGCTTCAGCCCACTTGGAGAAGTAGTCAATAGCAGCAAGGATGTATGCGTGCCACTAGATGACTTTGGCGTCAGCGGTCCGACGACATCTAAGCCCCATGCGTCGAAGGGTCATGAGGCAACTATAGGATGCAACGGTTTCAGTGGTTGGTGAATAAAGTTTTCATGGACCTGGCATGCTTGGCATCTCTTTGCATAGTCCATGCAGTCCTTCACCATGGTTGGCCAATAGTAGCCCATCCTTTTAAGTTGAAAGTGAAGCTTTGGACTTGACTGGTGAGCACCACACACTCCAGAGTGTGCTTCTTCTAATGCCTTGGAAGCTTCATCGTCGCTAAGGCACCTTAAGAAAATGCTGTCAAAAGATCGTCGATAAAGGGTGCCTTTAAAGTGAATAAACCGAGGTGTACGATGCTTTATGTCAGTTCTACACTTGGGGTTGTCAAGCAACTTTCCGTGTTCCAGGTAATCGATAAGAGGCTGTTGCCAGTCTTCTTTGTCAATTTCATAGACTGACGTTGCTCTACATTCGTCATCACCTTGACTATCGTCTACTGGAGGAACAACCCATCTTTGCCATATCGGGACCTTCACTTCTTCTCCCGTTAAAGTGAGAGCGGATGCCAAGCAAGCAAGTGCATCAACTTGCTTATTTGACTCCCTGGGAACATGTGCTAACATGAAATGCTCGAATTGCTAAAGGAGTTTGCCAGCATATTTAGCAAACGGGATCAACTCGGGCTTCTTTACCTCATACATTGAGAGGAGTTGATTCACCACTAGTTTGGAGTCCCAAAAGATCTTAAGCTCAGCAATATTCTTTTCTACTGCCATCTCAAGTCCAAGAATTAATGCTTGGTACTCGACAACATTGTTTGAGCACCTTTCAGTGAGGGCAAAAGCATAAGGCAAAATGTCACCTTCTGGAGTCATGAAGACGACTCCTACCCCCGCGCCATGTTTGCTTGCTATTCCGTCGAAGTACATCCTCCAAGGTGGTGTCGGCTCAATGAGCTTAACGTCCTCATCAAGTAAATCATTCGAGAAGTTCCATGTGTTAGGAATCGATTGGTCAGCAAGGAAGTCGCAAGAGCTTGTCCTTTAATTGCCTTTTGAGGCACATACGCAATTTCGAGCCCTTGCAGCAGCAATGCCCACTTCCCTACTCGTCCTGAAAAGACGGAGCGGGACATGATGTATTTGAGAGGGTTCACCCTTGAAATGAGTCGAACTGAACGCCTGAAAATAATGCCGCAATTTCTGGACAGAGAAGATCAAAGCCAAACATATTTTCTTGATGGGGGTGTAATTAATTTCCGCCACAACCAATGTCCGACTCAAGTAATAAAGGGCATTCTCTTTCCTTTCCTCATTTTCTTATGCAAGGAGGACGCCCATGGAACATTCTTGAGCTGAAAGGTAGAGTACGAGCAGTCGATCCAGTATCGGAGCTTGCAACACGGGTGGCTTGAGCAGATACTCCTTTATACTCTGGAAGGCATTTTGGCAGGCCTGGTCCTAGACGAACTCTACATCCTTCTTCATAAATCGATTAAAGGGTTGACATCGTCCGGCAAGATTGGAAATGAAGCGACGAATATATGCGAGCTTCCCTTGTAGACTTTTGAGCTCATGAAGGTTCCTCGGCTCGGGCATCTTTAAGATTGCGTCGATCTTTGAAGGATCAATCTCGATTCCCTGAGCCGGTAACGACATAGGCGGTCAAACACTTTACGCAGATCCATCAAGTGTTCTTCCCTTTTCTTGGACTTCACAACCAAGTCATCAACGTAGCACTCGATCTGTTTATGAAGCATATCATTGAATATCTTCTGCATCGCCCTTTGATATGTTGCCCCACATTTTTCAATCCAAATGGCATAACTTTGTAGTAGTAAATGCCTTTCGGAGTCCAAAATGCTGTCAGTTCTTCGTCCTTCGATCCATGCAGATTTGGTAGTAACCGGACATTCCATCCATAAAGGATAAGGCTTGATGACCGGTCATTGCGTCAACCATGATCTCCGTGATGGGCAACGGAAAGTCATCCTTAGAACATGCATTATTAAGGTCACGAAAATCCACGCAGATGGGAATTTGGCAGTTCTTCTTTCTCACCGGCATGATGTTTGCAATCCAGGTGGGGTAAGGGACCCCAAGTTGACCTCTTTGAGCTCATCGACCGTAGCCTGCCCTCCTTCTTCCAATGCGTTTAGGGCCTTCTCTACTTCTGCCTCTTCTGTTTGGTCATCATCGACGTCCTGGATCGTGACATGACAAGATGATATCACATCGTCATTCATGGCTTTACTATGCCCATCATTTTGCTTGGTCATCACTACCGCTTATGTATTTGTTCTTAATGTCTTGTCAACTGTCACGTCTAACTCTAAACGCCTCTTCATCCTGGACGGGATCGCACTTCAAAGAGATTTCGTTTCAACAAATGAAGGCGTCGCACTCTCGCCTTGCGCTTTTGTCATCTCAGTAGTCTGGCGAGTTTGACGAGTAATCCCCAGCATTTGTTTGACCAGCCTCCTAGTTTCCTGAGTTTCAGCCTCCTCGTGGATCTCTCCTAGTCTGTCGAAGACCGATGACCTCTTAGGACACTTGCCCAAACGATCGAATACAAAAGGCCTTGCAGATGACACTAGCTCCGGCTCTGGCTTTGGCTTATCTTCACCCTCTGTAGAGATATACTTTGTAGAGGCCTTCGTTAAGGGGAAACGTATGGGTTCGATGGAGTATAACCCAAACTAGCTCGCGAGCTTCCAACAACGTATCCCTACTCCTTTAATGCAGCCTGCGTCCTGGTCAACCCTCGTGTGTTGGATGTGCCGGCACTTGTGTTGGACCTTGACAGTGATTTCATGTCTTCGTCGTACCCAGTTTTTGCAAGCAGTTTGTAAGCGTTGGGGTCGAATCCGTCTTGACGCTTTGTAGGCAGCGACCCTTGTATGGTGTGTGGCCCTTGCGATGGCTGTCTGAATCCTTTCAAGGGAGGGCTGGAAGGTTTGACTGCTTCAATTTTTGTGACGGGCAAGTTCAATCCTTCCAGACCCTCGACCTTCGGGTCCTTGCTGCATACGAAAGGAGTCTTGCCTTCCTTCCTTTGCCCCTTTGGGACGTACCGAAAGACATGCACTGGCCTTTTTTCCTTAGTGCCTGGCTCGCCTCCCTTCCTAGAGGAAGCATCAAACATTATCGTCTTCTCCATTATCTGCTCTCCCTGTTTTGAGCTTTCGGCAACATCAAATTGTTGCAACTTATCCTTACCTTTTGAAGGCAACATGTGTTGTACCCATCCCGTCACTTTACTTCTGATATAAAACTTTGCATCGGCAAAGTGAACTTCAGCTTCTGTGAACGGCTTGTCATCTGCTACCACCATATTCAAGTAGCCATCCTTGATGTACTTAAAGCACTGCTGAAGAGTGGAGGGCACCACTCATGCTCATGAATCCAAGGGCGACCTAGGAGCATGTTGTAGGTCTTCTTCGCGTCTATCACATGGAAGAGCGAACTTGACTCCATGTCATCTATCAGCAAGTCAACTTTCATTTTGCCGATAGCCCTTCGCCCCCCTTGGTTGAAGCCTTGGATCATCAACTGACTGTCTAGGAGTTCGTCAGCTGTTACTCCCAGATTTCTTATGACTTGAGCGGGCATAATGTTCACCGCGAAGCCTCCATCTACCAATATCCGGTTCACCCGTTGCCCCCGGATGTAGCAGGCCACAAAGAGCGGCCGATTGTGTGACTCAGCTCCGAGGACTAGGTCCTCGTCAGTGAAAGTGATCATTTCAAAGCAATCTGCCTTGGGAGAGGGATGAGAGGCATCAGCCTCATTTTTATCCTTGTCCTCTTCACCAACAGTTTGGTTGCAAGAGGGTGGGGAAGTCATGGCATCTTGTAGCTTCTTCGGAAGGAATTCCCATAATGTGATGGGGACTCTAGCCTTCTGGTGAAAAGGCTCCTTGATCTTAGCTAGCATTTTCTGTGTTCTCTTGGAGGCCAGCTTCTTCTTTCTTTGAATTGCCTTGGACCGTGTTTTCGGTCCCTTAGCTGCCTTATGTAAAGCGTGCCTTCGCCCCTTTCGGTGATTGGCAGCTTTTGTGAGGTGTGCCCTCGAGCGCCTCATGATGCGCGTAAGGCGGGCTTTGGAGTTCCCCTCTATCTGGCAACAAGGGTCCAACCTTCCTCATCTACTTCGACATGATCCACAGCAACATATGTGGAGGGCCTAGTGACTGTCGTTGTCACTGTTGCAATCGTCGAGTGTCTTGTGGGACTCGAGATGTGCAATGGGTAGGAATAAGCTGCCTCAATCGGGACGGGCTCGTGGCTGCCAAACCTGATGGTTGGTAGCGACAACTCCTCAGGTTCTTCCATCACGGAAATGGTGTTGCTGGTGATCACGTCATCATCGAAGGCGATCTTACCTTGGCATGCCAAGTCCATAATCTTTTCTTTAAGGACAAAGCACCGCTCCACAGGGTAGCTTACCAGACAATGATATTGGCAGTAATTTGGGTAGTTCGTACGACCTGCTTATTGCGAACGCTTGATTGGGGGCAGCTCAATCAGCTTCAACTCGAGCAAGTGCTCGAGCATTCCTGCAACGTCTTAGTCGGGAAAGGGGTAGGTCTTGTTCGTAGCTCTTCTAGTGTTGGCTTCGTCTTTGCCTTTTGCTCAACCGGAGGAGCCTTCTCTTCCTTCTTTTTCTTCCTTAAGGTCTTGACCGGGGAAGAAGCTATAGCAATAGTCAGAGCCTGCTCACCATTTGCCTTAGAGGAGGACTTGCCTCCTTTCTTCGCGTCCTGACGCTCCTTTCTCTTGCCAGGTTCTGATATAGGCGGCCCTTGCACCCCACTGGTCTTAATGCTCAGCTCCATGTCGTGTGCATGGGTTGCAAGTTCCTCAAATGTATGAGGCTTGATTCCTAGCAGGATATAGCGCAAGCCCCAGTGCATCCCTTGAATGCACAAGTCGATGGCAGAAGCATCGGACAGACGGTCCTTGCAGTTAAGGCTCAAGTTCCTCCATCTCTTGATGTAGTTCGTGACAGGCTCATATTTCAGTTGGCGGGCACTGGTAAGCTCAATCATGCTCACCGTGTGCTTGGTGTTGTAGAACCTGTTCAAGAACTCTCACTCGAGCTGGTCCCAACTATCAATAGAGCCAGGCTAGAGATCGGTGTACCACTCGAACGCGTTGCCCTTCAATGAGTGAAAGAACTACTTCACCAAGAGGTCTCCTTTTGTTCTTGCATTATTGCAGGTTCTCGACGAAGTGGGCGACGTGTTGCCTTGGGTTGCATTTTCCGTCGAACTGTTGGAACTTCGATGGCTGGTAGCTGGCAGGCATCCTCATCATGTCAATCCTGAGAGTGTAGGGCTTGACAGACGTGGTTAGTGACAAACTGGTTGCTTGCACCTGGCCCTTGAGGGCTTCATTAATGATCTCCTGCAGTTGATCTGCAGGGATGGACCCATCAGCAGCAACACGCAATGTCCTTGTGGATGACGTTGCCGTTGTGTCAGCAGTGGCAACACCCATAGTTCGTCCTTCTGTAGGAGCAACCCGTGGAGTCTCCACTGGAGTCGTTGCTCTTGGGGCAGCTGCAACGGCTCTTGACGCATGCACTTGCTGTGAGGTGTTGTTGTGCACCTGGCTTTACTCCTCCATGGCCTCAAACCTATTCATTAGGTAGGCGATCTGTGAGTCGCGCTCCTGAATGGTCTTCATTAGGCCTTCCAGCATCTTGGCCATGATGGAGACCTGCTCCTCGAGCGATCATGTATTGGTCATCATTGCTGGCAGCACTCCTGTGTCGTGTGAGCTCTCAGTGTCGGTAGCCTGCATCCGAGGTGAAGGAGCAGCGAAGTTGTCACCACTCTGCAAGTCTTCAAGGTTGGTGGCAGCCTCCCCATCCGTAGCATTTTGTTCTTCCAGCAGGAAGTGTTGAGCCAGCACTTGCTCAACGAGGGCAAGCATATCAATGTCGGCCCGCTATTCTGCGGGAGTTGATGAGGCACTGGGTACACTAGAGCCAAAGACAGGATTGATCTTCATCATCACCCCGCCATGCGTTGTTGCTTCCCTCGCCCTGCTCCTAGTGACCCTCTGTTGGGTCTCCAATATAGAGTCAGCAACTGTATCATCAGCACGGCTCTTGTCCTTTGCGTCGACAGTCGTGAACTTTCTTGGGGCCATAACAGCTTTCAAGTTTGATCTTCAAAAAGAGAGATGAGAGGTAGAGAATGTCCCACCGGACGTGCCAGAAATTTGTGTGCAACAAATTTCGTGTCTGCAAACTTTAGACAAGAAAAATGAGAAACAAATTAAATTTGTATTGATTTCATGAGTACAATTTCTCTAATAAAAATTATGTAAAGAAAATACAGAAAATATCTTCTGATTCTTTTTCGCTTGTTGGTCTTGAACGAGGGCTGTCGGCTTGTTCTCGGGCGAGGGAAGCTATGGGTCCACTATGGCTTTGGAGCTTGATCTGGTGGGTCCGATGCAATCTCGAGCAAGAAGCCTCAATGGCTTGGTCTCGGTCGAGAGCTTGTGGTAGAATCAACGGGGCCTGGGATCTTGATCCATTGGTCCGACTTGTGGCTCGAGCGAGGGCTGGAGTAGCGTAGTCTCGATTGAGGGTTGGTACTGACGGGGCTTGTAGGCTTGATCCGATGAGTCCGTGCGAATTCTTCTGAGCTTGACTTCAAGTCGGCAGAGCTTCGGTGAGTTATGAAGAGTCTCGAGTTCGGCAGAGCTTCTTCAAGCTTCGGTACCTTCTCTTCTGTTCTTTGTCGATTTCTGAAGAGGAGCCCTCTATTTATAGAGGAGGAGAGTTGATTTGTCAATTCCTGTGCTTGCATCTGATTGGTCGATCAGAATCGATCTTGACCGTCCATCTTGATTTTATGGATATTTATCTGATTTTATTTGTAGATAATATATGTTTTTTTTAATTTTAGATAATATCCACTAATTGAAGATATTGTGAATCTTCTAGATTTTCTTTTGATATCATATATTGTATTTATCTGTGAAGATATTACGCATATTATCTGAAATTATATTTACTTATTTCAAATAATATTAAATATATTGATTAACCACAGATATTTTACTGTAAATGACCGATCATTTCCCGATGACACGTGTTGTGTATATGCATATCGAGAAAAATTTTGAAGTTTGATTTATCCGAAATTTTAATACCGCATTTAATTAGGCATCTAATATATCAGATAAGTGAGGTGGCAATTTGTAATTGGCTACAATTTTTCAAGTTCTACACCATGTTAATTAGTTTCCAAATTGAATCAAAATTAACATATCCTAGTCTACCATGCCAGAAATTGGAAGATTCAAGCAGGTAAGCGAGAAAGAAATTCTCTTTATTGATAATAGTCATTATATTGAGCCTGAACACCCCCATTATATTGATGTCCCTTCCCTACATATATCTCGGACTTAGATATTACAACTTTGTCTGACTCAAATACCATATGAGACCTGTGTTTATTTAGTGAATTAGAAACCAAATTCTTCAAATCTCTGGCACATACAGTACATTATTGAGAGCCAATAGCTTCCCAGCGGTCATTTTTAGTCCACTTTGCCTTTGCCTTTTCCTTTACCTTCAGCATTAGATAATGCCAAGTTTCCCACATACAGCTTCTCTCCACTGGCCGGCTCAAAAATCATGAAGAGGCCTTTGTTGGAGCAAATATGCCACGTAGCACCAATGTCAATCCACCACTCTTTTGGATTTAACCCTATCAGGTTCAACTCTGAAACCACAACATAAAGATTGATGTCCAAAACATCCTGGGCAATGGCATCAATCATGTTGCCTCGGGCTTCTTCTTCTTGGGAAGCTTGCAATCAGCAGACCTATGGCCATTCTTGCGACAGTTGAAATATTTCCATTGGAATTTCATATTGGAAACACCTCTCTTAGGCCCGATCTTGGCCTTGTTCTTCTTGGGCCCTATTCCTCTTAGGCTTTGAGCTTTGCCGACGCTCCATCACATTGGCCTTGGCAGCACCTGCAGGAATGTCCTTCTCAAACCATATGTTGTCTTCTACAATGTGAAGTCCAATGATGAGGTCATCCAGCGACATTTCCTTTAGGGTTGAGCAAAAAAACCGGTTCGGGGAGAACTGAACCGGTTTGAACAATTCTCCCCTAATCGATTCTATTTTGGTGTGATTTTTCAAATGAAAAGCGATTCAAGTGTATCGGTGAAGTTAACCGGTTCGAACCAAACCAAATTGGTTTTAATATAAAAATAATTAATAATACAAAAATACAATTCAAAACCAATTCGGTCTGGTTCAAACCAGTTTCGAACTGAATTGAACCGTTGTTGAATCAGTTTCAAACCAAACCGAACCGCTTCAAAACCTATTTGGTTCAGTTTGAACTGGTTTCGAACCGAATTTGAATCGTTTTAAAACCAATTCAATTCGGTTCGAACTTCTTTTGAACAGAACCAAACTGCTTCAAAACCAATTCGGTTCGAATCGGTTAATTAAATTAGTTTAAACCAATCTGGTTTTGTCCACACAAATCAATTACAATTCTTGCCTATTATGTTGAACCGAACTGAACCAGTTCGGGGACCAAACTAGTTTTTGCACACCCCTAATTTCCTTGCACTTGTGCTTTAGGCAGTTTCTTGAAATCCTTCCACCCCGATTGCAACTTCTCGATTATTACAGCTACCTGAAATTTTTCACTAAGAGCCATACCTTTCGC
The DNA here is from genome assembly GCA_025802135.1 of Lagerstroemia fauriei. Taxonomy (NCBI): domain Eukaryota; kingdom Viridiplantae; phylum Streptophyta; class Magnoliopsida; order Myrtales; family Lythraceae; genus Lagerstroemia; species Lagerstroemia fauriei. The sequence continues at coordinate 7,798 of JAOYND010127404.1, read as the reverse complement.
ATGAATCTCAGGAAAAATTACTTGAATTTCTTCCACTTGACTGATCCGTGTTTTAGAATCCACTATCTTGTAGTCGAGGAACCGTCCGATGACAAACTTCTTTGTGTCGACATCCTCTATCATGTAGTTGTGGTTCATGGAATCTCGTAGTGTCTTCATTGTTTTAAGTATGTAATACACATTATATTGCAAATCATGCAGACCATTCAGAACGTAGTTTCTACATAGGAAATAATAGTGGTTCCAAGCTTCAACCGCTTGAACCACCTGGGTATCTGATTGTCCCTTGCGAAGTTTCGGAGCTTCCTCAGTCAATTAACTAGAAAGATTCAGCGTGGTCGAGTAGAAGAGCATCTTCTGCTGTCACCTTTTGAGGTTCAACCCATTGAACTTCTCAGGTTTCTCACCTATGGTTCACAGGAACCACAATAAGCACAACGCTTGTGCCTCCTGAAGGCACAACTGGGGCAGAACGTAAGTCCTTAGCCATAGCAATGGCAGCGTCATTGGTAGCTACAGAAATGGGTGTAGTATCAAAAGGCATCTAATATCACAAGATAACCAGAATTAGTCTTAAGCTTGTTGTCGAAAATATAATATATAATAGGTAAATGATTGTGTAATCCACAAACTTTGTTCGTTTTCCCAATTTTATCACGAACTTTCACTTTTGACTTGAATGGTAATGAACTTTTAATTCTTCTCCACTTTTACTATATTGTCAAAATTCTGTTAACATTGTTGATGGAAATTGCAAATAGTCGTCAAAAGTGACAGAAAATTAGATGGATGGTAGGAGTGGGAAAGATTTCAAAGTTCATGACCATTTCAACCAAAAATTAAAGTTCGTGGTAGAATTAGGAATTGAGGCAAAGTTCGTGTACCATCAAATCATTTACTGTGATATCCAAAAAATTTTACAAAGAAAAAAATAATATTTATTTACTTATAATTATCTAAATTTATTTTTTGATAATTCTTGGTGATGGATATTGAATCCATATGTACTTCCCTGCAAAAGATATAAAAATATATATATGTATGTGTGTATGAGTGTGCCATGTGTCAAACTCCCCTTGAACTTATCTTTTTGTCATACGTTTGTGAATTGTTTATTAAAGGCTATGTTCATTCCATTTCCTGCAACAAGTCTGAGAGTAAGGAGAGAAATGAGAGAATTGAGAGAGGTCACCAAGAGCAACCTTGAGGGAAAAAAAATTGATTCGATCATCTGCTTTTGAGTTTTGAGCTGGACAAGGTGAGCAACCTATCTCTAAATTAGTTCTTTTATCGTATATATTATATGTTTTAGAACTGCATTATCATGGCCATGTCAGTGTTACGAATCATGCATGTATTTTTGTAGTATGGATGAGATTGAGAAAAATGAGATTGATGGAAAGTGGTGAGTCTTCTGGTGTCCCGAGCCAGTTGTGAGCCAAGCAGGGAAAGGGCTACCTAGGGCAGAGAGGCCGCTAGTGTGGAGCCGCCATTGCGGTCGGGAGCTGGAAGGGACACGGGGGCGATTTGAGTTCTGGAGGTCTCGGTGTTATTTTATTAGATATATATATATATGGAACCCGTGCAGGATCCGGCTAAGTTAGGATGTGGTTATTCACTGGGCTTCAAGATCACCCCATTATTCCTTTCTAGTTGTTTTACAGGATATTTGGAGAACAGTGAAGGTCTCGAGAAATCTTAGGTTTCGATTTTTACATCGAATTTTATATGATTTGTGTAAATTTGTACTTGAATTATTTGTATTTATTTGAAATTTTCCCTACTTTATTAATTATTCGAACTCGAATTTCAGGTCGTTATAGTTACCCTATGTAATATCTAATGTGATTACGATGGTCACATTTACAAATGAAATATAGAAATTTCATGACTCACAGTCGTGTACAATCTACGAAATAAAATAACATAATAAAATTAAACTACACATTGTAAAGTTACTAAATGTCGAGGCCTATTGCAATCATAGTGCTCTTAAGACTAATTCATTCCCCTCTCGGGTGTTCTGAGGAAGTTTTAACATCAGTCTCCCAAGATACAGTGATAGTTGAACTTGAAGTAACACCGAACTTCAAACTCCTCGGCAAACCAAACAAATGTAGGCAATCACCATGAAAAAGATACAGAGCAAAGGAAGGGAGAATGCTGTGAAATGGCATGTTTAAACCTTCATAATAGTGTCCTATTTATAGTGAAGGAGGGGGTTGCAAGTATAAATGACACTAAATCGAGAATTGAATGTTTGAACTGGCCATTGGCACTAGCTAGCAGCTTTGGACATTAATCCATTCCTATTAAGTGGTAGCTTTAATATGCCCTTAAATACCCTTTAATACATGGCTTAAGTGCTAACTTTAACTGCTGTAACCAAAGAGAATTGTAAGCATCACCCAATCTTTAGTGAAGGAGAAAATTAGTAGGAAGAGGTAAAATTCAGCCTCACGCAAGGCCCCACAGTCAAAATGAACATTCAGCGTGCCTGCTGCCAGCGCGCACACGAGTTTAAATATATCGACCTCCGGTTACAACCCCCAGCACAGGTGCGCAAGGCGGGCATGAGTCATATATGGCGAAGAAGCTTACTCCATTCAAGAGCACTCTTCTCATATGAACACTTCCAACTTCCTTTCCCTCATCCGTGTGGGATAGAATTTTCTCATTCTCGACATGGGTTTTCTGGACTAGCATATGTATGGGTTCCAATTTGGATTCATTTACCCATAAACATTTCACTATTTTAAGCCAATTCATTCTCCTACAATTTTATGGGATCCAATTTCCTATTCACATGTCATTTTTCAATGAAATTGAGGGAAAAAGTTGTAAAAGGATAATAATATCCTTATATGTCCTACTACAAAGAGATTATAAATTAAATTAGATAGATGACATTTTTAGAAAGAGAAAGACGCCAAAATTGTCTCATGTTGGCTTAAAATGTAACAAATTAGAGATAAGATATATATTAAACAAGATTATAGTTTTTAAATTTGGATTGGACCGTGAATTGGTTAAGATATGAATTCACGGGTTTATCGATCCAGCAAGGGTTCAATAGGTTGAACCAAGATTTTATAAATATTATTATTATTAAAATAACCTTAAGATTATCGTATTATTATAAAATTATTAACTCTAGAACAATAACTAAAGTATATATAAGATGAATAATGCAGAGTTCGATAAAAACATGGGAATATTCTATTATCCAAGCTAGTATGAAACATCCACAATAATATATTATTTATTACTAAACTTATTATTACCAAATTAGGAATGAGGTATTGAAAATAGAAAGTGTGGATTGTCTAAATCATAAATCATGGTGATGATAAAATATGAAATATCTATGGTAATAAATATATTTATTACTAAACATCTATGATATTTATTCATGGAATACTTCATTTCATCTCAAGATTTAATTGAATTTAAAGCACATGAATTTACTTTAATTATTAAAAAATTTCGTACTCTATACCTAAAATCTGAAAACTCTCTCTTCCTTTTCGTTGCATGCTGCTCAACCCCACCCTCCACCATCCTGCTCCTCTTGGATTGGCTACCTTCTCCTCCTCTAGCGACTCCTACGATGTAACCTTCTCCTCCTCCTTTGTCAACGAAGGCATCCTCCCTCTCCTCCTTCGACACCGATGACGTTGTCCTCCTCCTCTGGTGATCTTCTCTGTTGGGATTAACGCTCGATTCTTGATATCCGAATTTCAAGTGTGATTGCAACTAAAAGAGCGAGGAGAAACAATAATATCAAATATACATGATAAAACCCCCACCTGAGGGAAACCTTCATGGCATAGAGCAAACAATTCACTAGATCAAAACAGGATATTAAGCTTACAGAGATTCTTGATCCCATACCCAAGCCCCCATTACAACCCCTCTCAAAAAAGAGTTTCAACCCGATCTCAAGTTCTCACACCGTAGCGTCACAGAGAAATTGATCAGAAAGATCACTCACACGATTACTCACTCTTACCCATAAGACCCTATTAAACCCTATATAGGGATCTGACACAATCAAAAAGATATTAGATATATCCAAATTATCTCCTAGAAAATGTCACAATTTGATTTGTGACGAGATTACAAAAAATCAAAATATTTCAAATTCAAAATAAAATATATCTTTCCTTCATGATTTCCTTTCATTCGACCAGATGTTCAGATCCCACGTGTATTTGAATTGATGTGAGAAAATCTCAACATTCTCCAATAACAATGATGTCCTTCTTCGAGGTCAAGACTTTCTCGTCCTCCTCTGGCAATTTTCTCCAACAACAGCATTCTCCTCCTTCACCTCATCCAACAATGAGGATAACCTCCTCCAGTGACGACGCTTAGCTATTCTCCAATCCAACTTGAACATTTTTTTACTTTTTCAAATTTTTAGTGAATCAGTTTTTATGGTTCATGGATTTTTTTCAAAAACCGACTAGTTTTTTTAGGTTAAACCATAGTCATTATGCAAACGGAATAATTGATGAAATCGGATCGGACATGTGACGGGATCTTGATCGAACCTGCTCAATCGGCTGGGCTAGTCTGGTCCAATTTTTAAAGCTAAGAACAAGATTCTCCTCTTTAAAAGTTTAGGACAGAGAAGTTCACAATCCAGTAATAGCAGTCACGATTAGTTTTTGCAAGTAAAAACAAAATGATAAGGATTGACTGAATAAGCCAGTAGGCTAGGTCCAGTGTTCGACATCCAACTAGGTTTGATGGCGGGCCCAGTGATGCGAACCTCGTCAATGACGTGATGAAACCCAATATCAAGTATGATAAGAACCTCACCAACATGTGATGAAACCCGTAGTGACTAAGGTCTTCAGGAAACGTGTCATTGTCAAACTCAAAAGGTGGAACCTTGATCCATTACCTATAGAGAGGTAAGAATTTTGGTATAGTAAAGACGCCACAATCAACTATGGAAGGGTTGATTGATAAGTCGGGATGAACGCCACGGATTACTCCGATAAATTCGTTGGGATAAACGCCATGGATTACTTCAATAAGTTCGATGGTTCTAAAGAACCAAATAAAATAAGAACTCACTCTTATTGATCTATTATGTGAATGAATGAAAATACAATATGATCCCCTTGGGTATTATAGACTCCTAATGAAAATACAAAAGATGCAAATGTATCCTAATAACTATCCTAAAGATATGGTGAATATAATCTTAATATATCAAAAGTATATCTAAAGAATATTCTTAGGAAACTATATTATTTCCTAAAGATAACAAAAATATACTCTCCTAATTTATTCAAATCAAAATATAAAAATCAATTATTTCAGAAAATCTTAAAGATCTTCTTGCACCATTTTCGAGCTTCTCTCTTGTAGCATATCTTGACTTCCATTCTTGATATTCTTGCCATCTATATGTTGCACTACGCTCTTGAAACTTCTCTTTTGAGATCTTGTCGTCGAACCATGGAGATCATTGGTTGTCTTCTTTAATCCAGTGCCTAGGATCACATCATTTCCCTCCTTTGAAAGGGATTTGTCCTCAAATGCGAACGGTTGATAACTTGATTTGATCCATCTTCATGCAGAGGTCATCTTGAATGTCTCTGAAACCTGCTCTTTCTCATGGTTCAAAATTTCTTTTTTTCTAACTGCCTTTACTTTTTTTTTCTTTTTTTCTATTACTACTTTCCTTTTCTTTCAACTTCTTTTTTTTCCGCTTTTTCTTTTTTTGTCATAAGAAAAATAACGAAAGATAAAGATAACCTAAAGGATAGATAGAACCTGACCAAGAACGTTGGCTCTGATACCAAATGATGCGAACCTCGTCAACGACGTGATGAAACCTAGTATCAAGTATGATAAGAACCTCACTAACATGTGACGAAACCCGTATTCGACTAAGGTCTCCAAGAAATGTGTCCTTGCAAGCTCGAAAGGTGGAACCTTGATCCATTACCTATAGAGAGATAAGAACCTTGGTATAGTGAAGACGCCACAATCAACTATGGAAGGGTTGATTGATAATTCGGGATGAACGCCACGGATTACTCTGATAAATTCGTTGGGATGAACGCCACAGATTACTCCGATAAATTCGATGGTTCTAAAGAACCAAATAAAATAAGAACTCACTATTATTGATCTATTATCTAAATGAATGAAAATACATTATGACCCCCTTGGGTGTTTATGGACTCCTAATGAAAATATAAAAGATTCAATATATCCTAATAACTATCCTAAAGATATGGTGAATATAATATTAATATATCAAAAGTATATCTAAAGAATATTCTTAGGAGACTATAATATTTCCTAAAGATAACAAATATATACTCTCTTAATTTATTGAAATCAAAATATAAAAATCAATCATTTCAGAAAATCTTGAAGATCTTCTTGCACCACCTTTCGAGCTTGACAAGGACACGTTTCCTGGAGACCTTAGTCGAATACGGGTTTCGTCACATGTTGTTGAGGTTCTTATCATACTTGATATTGGGTTTCATCACGTCGTTGATGAGGTTCGCATCACCCAGGCCATATAATACACCGCACAATGGATTAATTGGCTGTTACGACGCTAGATACCATCAGTATAAAAAAAAGGATTGAATGAATAGTTTAATTTTTAGATTTTTTTTCCATTTAATAACATTTTAAGGAACTATGAGGGTTTTCACTGAAATGGAGTTTTTATGTTCAACTTGATAGAATTGGATATTTACTTACAAAATAATAGAATAAACATTTTTAAAAAAAATCAAGAATGTGCATACGATCACTTCTCTCAAATGTATTTCTCGATTTTTATATGGATATAAACAATCAAATTTTCTTCAATAATATTGCCCTAGAAGTCGACCATACTACGTATGTAATTGTCAATAATATAGTTGATTGTAAATTCATATTTTTATTTTATAATAATATTTTAAATGATTTACAATAATTTTTATAATATTATTAAAACTAGCAAATTACTCATACTACGCATAGCGAACATCGTCGCATATAATTGAAAAAGATAAGAATGTTGTTACGCCCAATGTAATGCATACATAGAACGACTTCTTGTCCACAACTACATTCAGATAATGGTTATTGTCGTTAGGTGAGAACCGTGTACTATTTTGAAATAGAACTAGCTACAGGAAAAGTACAAATGAATTGGAAGAATAAAAATCATCACAGAGAAATAATAGAAATAGATGGTGAAGTGATCGCTTTTAAATAATTTTTTGGCCAAATAAAATTTCACTTAAAATAATTGGAATGAGAAAAAAAGATTGGGAAATATATAATATTAAGTAAATTAGGATAAAAGGCAATTTTGAAATAAAAATGAAACCAAAACCACTTTAATGTGGCTTAAACTAATGATATATTAGCCTAATAAACATACTAACTTTCGGCTGATAACTAAGTCATATTACAAACTTTAAAAATGGCATGTAAAATCATAAAATTTACTTTCGTTCTACCATTCGCCACGTAAGTGACTTGGCAGATGACGGAGTTGATGTGGCACTAATAGAGCTATCGTGATACTGATGTGATATTTTATTTTGGAATAGAAATATAAAAGCGCAAATAACCTAATTGTGCCTGTACTTTGACCAAATTCTCACTTTTAGCACGAACTTTTTGGCGTGGCCTAAGAAGGTACGAACTTTCAAACATTTGTTCCATTTAGCACGCCATTAGTATTTCCGTCAAAACTAACGGGCCTATCCTACGTGGCACGTTAACGGCGGCTGATGTGGCAAACGATGGATTGTCACGT
>JAOYND010127189.1:0-10270 GCA_025802135.1 Lagerstroemia fauriei | reverse complement strand
TATAAATTCTATTGATATTTTGAATAAATAAATAGAATTTTGTTATGTAAAATAAAAAATTATCAAATTAGGAGCTAGAGGGTATAAATAACACGAGAATTAAATAAGGAATGAGGAAATTATTGCCAATTAAATATATAATCGGTTCCGGTTTCGATTCCGGGTATTTTATGGTTGGAATTGGAACCAGAACCTATTGTTATCGGTTCATTAAGTCGTTACTCAGACCCTACCCGAATGTCATTAATATCTACCCGGAACCTACCCTATCGGGTAGGTTCTAACCGGTTCTGGTTCTACCCGGTACCCATGCACACCCCTACTCACGTGGCATCCACATCATATTGTCAAGTCAGCAGCATTTAATGATGTCAAGTCAAAATTGACAGAATATGCTATTAAGTAACAGTTCTGAAAAAAAGTACCATAGTAAAACGAAAACAAGTTAATGTATCAACATGATATATTTCTAAAAGGAAATGTACTAACCGTATAATTTTCCCATGTCGTTTTTAAATATTAAGTTTTAAAGTTTAGTTTTAAATTTCAATTCAAACCGGGGATTCGTCCTAATTTTACAATTTTTTTGAAATTATTCATTAATTTTTAATTTTTAAAATTTTCTTTATAATATTTAATTCTATATTTTATTTTTTAAGTTTTTAGTTTTTTAAGTTTTTATTATATTTAAAAATATTTTGTGGACATGCCACATCAACATGCATGGACATGTAACATCCGCGTTGAATTGCCATGTCAGCAAATATTAACACCGTTAGCGAGAAGTTAACGGAATATATCAAAATGACACACTTTTGAAATATTTTATACTGAAATGCTACGAAAAAAAGATTTTGTGCCAATAAAAAACATTTTTAAAAAGTTTTGTACTACCAATATAATTATCCCTTTATCTTTCCTATAACTATATCTTTATATCACGCATCGTAGTAAAATATTAGTCCCTCCCGTCTATAATATCTATCTTGTATAATTTTTAAGAATCTTACCTATATTTTAAATTTTTAGAAATTTTAAATAAATTTCTAATTTTTATGAATAATTTTAAAATTTGCAGAATTTTGGAAAATTTTTAAATTCTTTTTATTTTGTAAATTTCATGAAATTTTTTTTTTTGGATTTTAAATTTTTATACCTTTTAGAATTAGCAAAATAATTCTATATATTTTGAACATTTAATTTTTTTAAAATTATTTAAAAAATTATATATTTTTCTCAATTATTTTTACATTTTCCTTATTTTGTATATTCCCTTATTTTTTATAAAATATATAAACATTTACAAATTTTTATACTTTTCACGACTTTTAAAAAATTTTCAAGCCTTCATTTTTTATATATTTTGAATATTTTTAAATATTAAATTTGTATAGTTTTCCTATATTTTATAATTATGATGCTTTTGTAATTTCTTACAATTTTTCTGAACTTTCTAAATTTTTCAAAATTTTTCTAATTTATAAATTTTTTTAAGATTTTTCTTTTAAAAATTTTTATTTAAAAATATTACTTGGACATGTCACGTTAGCATCTATACATGCATGACGTTCACGTAAGATGCTATATCGGCAGTAGACTCAGTGGGAGAACTAAGAAAAAATGGAGAAATGGATGGGACCTAATTAATAAAAATGAAATGACGAGAGGGACCTATTTGATAGTATAAAAAAACTGTCAACTTTTATTTTAGCGAAGGGACTTAATCGATACAATGAGGATCCAATTGATACAATGAGGGATCCAATTGATGTCATGATGGAACTAATTTATACTAAAGAACCTAATTGATACACTAAAAAAGTATAATTGATGCAAAAATCGTATTCAAGGACTCACATGATGTGAAATCCATCTATGAGGGAGCTAAGTAATGCAAAAAATTGCTTAGGGGCCCAAATAATGTAAAACCATTTCTCACAGACAAAATTGTGAATTTAATTACTCTAAAGGAAATGACAAGTTGCAAGGCAGTGGAAAAACCCTAAATTTGCCTATATAAGGCAACGTTATGTCCATTAATTAGATTTTGGTTTTGAGTGTGAGAGGGCATATGTGCATTAGAGGAGGCGATAAATATAATTGCTGCATGAGAGAACTAGCACTAATAAAAGAGCTACTTTTGTAACTAGCACAACTTTATAATATTTTTAAAAACTAACACAACTTTATAATACTTTTAAAACTAGCACCACTATATATATCCATTTAACCAATTTTTTTTATATATTCCTTAAATGCCGTTCTCATTTCATTCAAATCCTAATTCTCTCTTCTTTCTCTTTAGACTTCTCTCACCCCAACGTCTCACGCCTGCTTCGCTTTGATGCCTCTCTGACCGATCTTCTTCCTCCCCGATCTTCTCCACACGCTAGCCTCTCACCTCCCTCCATGGTGACGCCCAATCTTCACCCTTCTTCCTCACCGGAGTTCATCGTCCACCTCCGTCCCCAGCCGTCTGCCTCCCTCACCGATCTTCTCCACACATCCGCCTTCAACCTCCCTCCATGGTTGCTCACTAGCTCCCCCCGATCTTCTCCACACGTTTGCCTCCTGCCTCCCTTCGTGGTTGCTTACTGTCTTCCAAATCTTCACCGTGCAAAACCAAGATCGTCCCGATTTAGGGTTTGATGTCCCGATTTTTAGGGTTTGGATTCAATGCTTTGGTCCACATAATGTTGATTGACTGACTATTTATGAGGATTTATTTGTACATTAGTGAGACCTTTTTAAACTCGATCAATACCTAATTTTGAGTGACTTATACACCGAAACATGGATAAATTGGTCACGAAATTTCATAAATATGCTCCGTAAAAATGTAAACTGATCCCGAAAAATATATAAACATATACCGAAGTCAGCTATATAAATTAATCTAGAAATTTGACAAGTAGGTCCCATGGAAACATAAACTGATCCTGGAAAATACATAATAGGTACTGGAAGCAAAAATCCATAAACATTACAAATAGGTCATGTCACAGTATAAATAGGTCACATTACATTACAATATGAAACGGTCCCAAAACATTATAAATTGGTTATGTCACAGTACAAATAGGTCCCAGTACATTACAATATAAATAGGTCTCGAAATATTATAAATATGTTCCAATACAATATAAATAGGTCCTGCTACATTACATGATAAATTGGTCCAATACATTATAAATAGGTCACGGTAAAGTCTTAATAAATCTCGATACATTATAAACAGGTTGCTGATAATAGGTGACACTCAACAACACAAATACATCAACAAGTCTCGTTGTTTTTCGCAAGGAGGGTTAGGGATCAGTAACTGGATAGAATGGTAGGCTATTGGTGCTTGTCGTTGCTTGCTGATTGCTGCTACTAGTTACCGATGTTGCTTCTAGTTTGCTAGTCGCCAGTGCTGCTACCAGTCTGCTAGTCACAGACCGTTGCTGCCACTGCTCTTCTGGTTGGAGAGGGTTGAGAAGAAAGGGAGGTCGTTGTTGCTGCCATTGTCTTCTGGTGGGGAGGGCTGAGGAGAGAGGGAGAGAACTTTTGGAGGGAAATTGAAAAATTTTGAGCAATTGAAAGGAGTCATTAAGGGTAATATGGATTTTTACCATAATGATGTGTTATTTTCTAAATTATTTATAAACTGGTGCTAGTCTTGAAAGGTAGTGGATAAGCAATGTTATTTCTCCCTATTAACACATCATAATATTGAATCCAACAATAATTCAATAACATTATATCCAGCAAATCAAAATCCAACAAGCACTGAGGAGTCATCAGGTCACGATGCAATTTAAATATGTCCCAAGTCTGTACAAATTGGTCACGAAGCATTGAATCCAAACCCAAAAAATCGAGACCTCAAACCTTAAATCAGGACATCAAACCCTAAATTTACACTTACTTATAATAGTGAAGATTGGAGAGCCAGTAAGCAACCACAGAGGGAGGCGGCGGCCGAGGTAGATGATGGACTCCAGTAAGGAAGGAGGGTAAAGATCGGACGTCATCGCGGAGGGAGGCGGGACGACGTGTTGTCAAGAGAAGATCAGAGGAGGAAGAAGATCGGCGAGAGAGGCAGATGGCCGAGGAGGAAGCTGAAGGGAAGCTGGCATGGGACGGGAGGCTTCTGAAGAGAAGGAGAAGAGTGTGGGATGGGAGGCGTTGCAAAGCGTCCGGAGAGAATAGGAGAGAAGAGAGAATTAGTGTTTGAATGAAATGAGAAGGGCATTGAAAGATTTATGAAAAATTTAGTTAAAAGGATATATATGAATAGTTCCGAGACCATGCTTTAGACAAGAAGTATGAATAGCTCCAAGACCTCGAGTCCTAGACTCCCACAGCTCAGGAGTGACTCGTATTTACCATCCTTGAACAAGGCCGAGCTTCATCCCACTCGAATGAGGCCGAGGCTCCTCCAATAGTCCAGCATCGGTTTTGAAACTCGCTCGGAGCTCTCGCAGATCCACAGCCTTTGCCTCGTATGGGTTATTGCAACGTACAGTTGCTTCAACTCGGAGCACAGGACGTTGTGCCTAGCCGGGTTAAATCTCGGATATTGACATGTAGAGCTGCCGTGGAGCAGATTCCGGGCCTTCATATAATCGTATAGGACCCTCCATTGCTTCTTCATCGGTGACGAACCGAAGAAGTTGTAGAGCACCACGTCCTGCAATGTTAACCGAGCCGAGTCAATCCAAAGAAATATCAATTTTCCAAAGAGCTCTTTTGAGACCGCGCCACCGGCAGTAACATTTGCTATTAAAATGCAAATTTGCACAAAATAGTCGAGAAAGTATCGTGCTTTGGCTTTTGTAACCGGAAGAAAGAAACACTAACAGAGCCAGAATTTGGAAACAAGCAATGGAAACCAAACCTGAAACTCCAATCCCATGCACTCCATTATGGTTAGAACAAGGGCCTGGTTTCCAGCACATTTCAAAACTTCCTCGCGTGTAAAATTGTCCCGGACCAGAATGACCTGCTGCTCGGATCGGTCGCGTCCAACATTACCTGTCTTGCCAAAGATTGAAACCATTGAGTTCAGGCCGTCTTGTGGCTTGAGGAAAACCGGGACCTCTCCACGAACACTGCCGGATTCTCGACTCAGTGCATCAATGTCTAATGGGAAGAAGTGGCGAAGAAGGTCAATGACGCTCTGCGCAAGCTTTAGTATGCAGTCATGGGTTCGGAAATTCTGGGACAACTGAAATATCTTGGACGTCTTCCCTCTATGTCCAGAATCCTGCATGAACTCGTTGTAGAATAACCGACGCACGTCCTCGAACTTGAAATCGATCCCCCTCCCGATGGTCTGTGCAGTATCGCCGGAGAAGATGAAGCCTTCCTCGACATTCCGGGAGATGTACTTGAATAGTGCGATCTGCCTCATGGTGAGATACTGCACTTCATCGACATAAACAAAGTCTATCTCACCCACCTTCATCTTTTCGCAGAGCAAGCGGGAGTGGATATCGTTCACTAAATCTAGTAGGTCGAATTCTCTTCTCAGTAGCTTCTTCTTTTCGTACTCCAGGAAAACATCATACACTTTATTCCGTTCTTGCAGAGTCAGGCTCGAGGCACGGGTTTCTGACAGTGATATATAGTCCTTCCTACTGAGCAGGCCATTCGAAGGGTTTCCCAATTGGAGGCTTCCCTTGATGTGGTATTTTATCTCCCTGAAGACTCTTGAAGGATCGAGTTTCTTCGTGAGTTGTGCATTGAAACGAGGCCAATAAACTTCACAGAACTTATCACGGTTGACCTCTTTCTCTTGTATGAAAGCTTGCAAGGCAAGTGATCTGGCAGCTCCGTGTTTCACCCGGCGAATGTTTCTCAATTCATGGAATCTTTCAAAATATGAGACACCGATGCTTCCATCCAGCATCATAAGAAACTTTGAGAATGTTATGACAAGAGGATACGAGTTCCAAGGAACATGCACGAACGAGTCTGGGATGTCCTCGAACTGATCTTCCCTGTCTGTAGAGCTTGCAACCGAAATGTTTCCTCTTCCTCCACAGGTGTAGCTGCCACAGTAGGAAAGTGTGATGTCAGAAACAGAAAAATTAACTGAAAGCATACTCTGTCTGGTCTTCATAGTCAAGAATCTTGGAAGCTGGCTTCCGGATATTAAAATTACGACGAAAACCAGCCTAAAATCTAGAATAAAATTTTGCCTCATATTCAATGTGGAACAGAATATTATGGCATCCATCCAATCTGATCATGCATTGCAAGCATACTATCCGAAAGCTGCTGTTTGACAGATGTGAAAGTTGCGAGCAAAATTATGGCAAAATCCTACTGCTGACCTTTTTAGTTGTGAGAGCTGCTGTCTGATGGAGGAACATTGTTTCGAACCAACGGTAACAAAGAGCTGGCGCAACAAATAACGGTTCGCCTCTTCAGGAATCTCCTTGGAATCCTCTCTCGCACAATTGGAACCTGCAGTTGTCCTGTTACCCATCGTTGCCATCTGGTGAAGTTGCTCTCTCTGAAGCAACTTGATGGTCAGAACCGTTGTCTTCCCAGCTCCCGACCTTCCCTGAACAAATGATGTCAGCGGAAACTGGATTATTTCTCTTTGCTCCTTGGTGACTTCGTATGGGAGCTTCACTTCTTTCCCATCTCGGTCAGTCAGTAAGTGGTTGACCGTGCCTGGTGACAGCGAGTAGAATTTCATCAACAGCAGGCTCTCCCCCACGTTTGAATCAGAACTGCCTTCACCATTTGCACTAGATGACCCTTCTTGGTGGAGAAAATCGAAGGGAGTTTGCCAGGAAACAGGAATCTGCAGATTTGCCTTGGCCTTGGCCTCTAGGACCAACTTTGCTAGGCCCTTGTCATCTTCCACATTGAAGAAACAACAACGATCAATAGCATCGTAAAGCAATTCTTCCCAAACTGTTGAGCTCCCCTGTAGCGTCCACTGGTTCCCCAGAATCCAGACAGCATACCTGAAAAACCATAAAGGAAAATGTACAGCCTGTAGCCTAAAATGTAAAACTAAACTAAGGAAAACAGAATGTTCATGTCATATAAAGCAAGACATCTTTCTGAAACAAAATAATGCGGAAGCCAAGGGAGATTGACTTAGAGAGCACCTTGCACGGGTGAGAGCGACATTTGCCCTGTTTTCGTTGGCCAAGAACCCGATCGATCCTCGATCGTTCGACCTCACTGTCGACAAAATAATAATGTCCTGTTCTCTGCCTTGGAACCCATCAACCGTATTCACAGTCACCGTGAAGCCATGGGAGCACTCATATTTCCTTCCTATCCTTTCACGGATTGCTCGAATCTGAGCTGCGTAAGGCGATATCAGTCCGATACTGAGCTTATGCTTTGATGACAAGCTCCATGCTGCACACAACAAACAGATGGAGAAAGGAGAATACGATGGTATAAGATGAGAAAGATTAAATTTCACAGGATCCCAGACAGTATGTGCACCACAGAAAGTAGAATATTATTGTGCATAATTACTGCCACGAGAACTTCGAGTCTTTCAGATTTAGATACCTTTGTGGAGATAGCTCAAAATCCGTGCAGCGATGTTCGCCTCTGTGAGGTTCCTCAAACTCGGTCCATTTTCTTCGCGGTCTTCCTTTCCATCTGAAACATTTATGAATGAATAAGAACCGAACATTGGCTCCGGTAGATACGGTCTTGTGTAACTCTGGTCCTTCACATTTGGCCCATCGTGAAGTAAGCCACCATAGAATGTCTGGTTAGGGAACCAACTTATGGATGGGTGCATTCTGTACTGAACATTAAGTATGTGCTTCGATTTTCCAAGCAAACTCAATCTTTCAAATAAACTACGGCCAAAGCAAGCACCAGCTGAAACCTGTGAAAACCGAGAAAAATCAATGTGCTGCCATAAGAACTAAAATGATCTTCGGCCAGATTGAATTCGAGAATTTTTCCATGAAAGTATGCCAAAACTTGACTTGCTTCTCCAAAGACAAATAGTGTTGTGCTGCTTCACAGTTATGCAGCATACTTACCTTACTATTCACGATGGATGGTAACTGACGGTCGTCCCCAATGAGTATATCATGTTGAAGGCCAGGAAGGAGCAGAGGAATCACTGATTCGCACTCTTTCAGCTGAGCAGCCTCATCGATCACCAACAGCTCCGGCGGCTCCATATCCATGGAGTGCAGCTTAAAAGTGTTTGAAGCAGTGCAGAAGATCAATGTGGCTAATTCAAAGCAGAGTTTCTTCATGTCATTGAAACTTTTAGTTCGAGGAAGCATCAATTCATAGAGGGAATCCCTGACTGATTTTAGCGTAGCAAAGCAGTCGCATCTCTTCAAGTGTGATAGCATTGCCTCCTCGGATTCTTCAGAAAACAAACACAAATTCTTTCTTGAAAACAAAGCACTGAATGATCTGAGCTTGGAATGAAGCTCTTTGATAACTCGAACATTATGCTTCAGCATGTAATCAGCACTTTCATGAGTGTACAAGTTAAGGAGGCATCCTTCGAGCGGCTCTACAGATGACTTGAATCTCTCAGTCAAAAACGCGAGAAGTGACTTCCTCTCACCAGATTCATCAGTCGGAGAGACACAGAACTGATAAGCAGAACGATCAAAAAAGCTTACTGCCAAAGAGATTAATCGCTTACACCTCATTAACAGGGCACGGAATTTTGTGATGCTCTTGATACGGTGATCCAAGAATATCTCTCTGACATCTGATTCATCCAACTTAAGCCGTTCCTCGTTTCCGAAGAGGAGAACATCTCCCAAGGAAGCTGAGCCTGAGTCTCTCATGAGTCGTACAACACGAGAGGCAACTTCGACGACAGCAACATTTGTTGGGGCACAAACAACAGTCCTGCACTTCATATGCAGGAGGCTCAAGAGCATCGTGGCAGTTGTTTTAGTCTTCCCAGTCCCCGGAGGGCCCCATATGAGTTCAACCACTGGCCTATGCTGACAACGGATCTTTCTGAGACAAGCAGTGATTGTTTGAGCTTGGTACTTGTCCAGATCGTTCGGCAAGCACCACCCGAGATTGTCCTTGCAGAAATCACTCTGCAGAGAGCAGACACTGCACTCCTCCTCACCCTGCCAATCAACAAACTTAAAATTAAAACAAAGACTTTTCTGTTTCTGCCCTGCATCAAGGCTTACAAACTGACAACTAAAATTTGCGATCAGTAAATACATCAACTCGAGATTCAGGGAGCATAGCTCAAAATTTGTACCAGAGAATCAGTGCACAAAATTTCCTCCACAACGTTCAAGTTCCTTCTCATTTGCAGTGCAGTCCATATCCTTCCATTCGTCGTCAAGTTAACAGTGGATATGGCGAATAGCTGCTTCCCTTTCAGATTTACATCCCTCATACACACTGTGGCTACGTTGAAGTTTTGTCCACTCCTTTGATGGATCTGAGTAACAGATGCAAATCTCCATCTGCCTGCCACTCTATAAAGGTCGGAAACTGTGCGGGGCTTTACTTCCGCTAGAATTAATAGATCATTAGGCAAAATTTTACAGGCTTCCTTGTTTTGCTTGCTGGAATCGACTCTCCAAAAATCAACCTCAACTTCGCAGAAACTCTTTTTTCGGTGGACAACTTCATCGAAGTTTATTCCAATTAGTTCACTCTCCTCGAATCCCGTAACCCTGGCATAAGGTAAGGTGGAGATGGACTCCATGCTTGAACGTAGCTCCGCTCGGGTTTCTTCCAGCAAAGGATATACGAAAGAGCCCAGATAGTGCTCCAATGAACTAAATCTCTCAGGGATCTTTTCCACCTGCAAAACAAAAGTTATGGTAGCACAGCCTCGACAAGAGATACTTCAATACTAAGTCAACAGGAACAAAGTCAACAGAAAAACAAAACACGAGCACTATCATGCATGTTTTGGCGGGAAAAAAGATGTTTGTCCACCGGAATAGACTAGGGACGGTGATCTGTACAGAGCAATTCAATGGGAACAACACCACAACCTGACTCTGGTAGAGATTCTCATTGAAGATATCATCAACCGACCATGAGAAGACAATGTCGGTGAGGTCATTGTCGACAGTGCCTGCCCTTCTTCCTCCGGAAGACGATCCTCTACCAGCTTTCCCCACCATCTTCTTTCTGCAAGTGGACGACATCAGAGGCATGGACACAGAGAGCAAGCAGTGAGGAGAAGGTTCACGGGGGGTCCTGTCCTGTCTCGAGCTTAGCCTCCCGCAATGCAACTGACCTATAAAATGGAAAGGACAATATCAGCGCTTCCAGCGGA
>JAOYND010127081.1:0-10271 GCA_025802135.1 Lagerstroemia fauriei | reverse complement strand
AAGGAATGATCCAAATAATATCTCCTAATTACACTAAATAACATAAATCAAATCATTCTTTCATTATCATGTCCCCAAAATTCCCGAAGACGTGGACTAGAAAAGCATGTTAGTGAGTGCATCAGCCAGTTGATCGGTCGCGCACAAAGTGAAAACCAACCGCCAAGTGTTTCATCCGAGAGTGAAAAATCGGATCAGCGCACATATACATGGCACGAATAATATCACACTAAATAACTGGTGATTGAGAAAGATCAAAATCAAGTTCAGAAAGTAGTTGTTGAACCCACTCTAACTTGGATGTTGCTATAGATGCAACTGTTTTATACTCTGCTTCAGTAGAAGATCCGAGCAATAGTCCGTTATTTCTTTAAAGTCCATGAGATAGGATTGAGGCCCATAAAACCAACATGCGCACCAGTTTATGTACGATCCTGAATGTCTGCAGTCCAGTCAGCTTCAGAAAAGGCATTGACGGACAAGGAGGAATGTCATACTAGTAAAAGACCCACAGGCAGTGTCCAAGCAAGATACGGAAGAAGGCATTTGAAAGCACCTTAATGAGTAGTGGTGAGTCGATGCATGAGTTGTGGTAGCTTGTTAACAGCAAAGGTAATGTCTAATCGGGTGAGCTAAAGATACTCAAGACTACCAACCACTTGTCTGTATTGTGTCGCATCGCATGGAAATGAACCGTCATTCACAAGGAGAGTGGTAGAGGGGGCAATCGGTGTCGAAACTGGTTTTGCGGCAAGCATGTTGTGCCAAGACAGTTAGTAGGTCTGCAATATATTGGTGCTGAGAAAATAGAATGTTCAGTGCAAATCTTCCAACAAGCTAAGACACGAGGGGATCAATTCATTGAGGATCACTAGCAGTTAAGACTATATCGTCCACATAAACTAGAATATGTGCGCAAAAATCAGAGAAACAATCAGAAAAGGGAAGTCTCTTAATTACTGAGAGGATGTTACACATTTATATAAGTGGAGTCAGGTCACTATATAAGGTGATATATCCTAATTAAAGTAAATAACATAAATCATATAACTCTTTTCTTATCCATTTGCACCTCGCTCCTCTAATTGAAAATCCTCAAAGTTTTTGGATTAGAAGGTGGTGCTCGGCTGCTAGTTAGCAAGGGAAAGTTTTCGGTGTATGTTGACACCTCATTTTGGCTCAAAATGGTACTTGAATCTTGATCTCAAGAAAATTGAGCGAACACGTATCCATTTCAGACCTGATGTGATGTTTGAGATTAAAATTGATGATCCGATTTGATTCATCATAGAGAAAATTTTATAGTCATTGTGAAGAGTATCGAACCAGTTTCGATTTGACATATTGTAGACCTTGCAATTCGATCCATAAAAGAAGATATGATTTTCAAAATGAAATTGGCCGAATCTGTGAAATTCATTCATTTCGGTCAGTTTTATTTGAAAAATTGTATCTAATTATTGAGATGTCCAATTTAGGTGTAATTAGTGTCATTTGAATCTACTCATAAAAAAAAAATGTCATTTGGATCTTAACTCATTAGAGATTAAAGAAAAAATAGAACTTAATATCGAGGGATTTGAGAATAAACTCATAAAAGAATGATTTTTATGTCTCGGAGAGTTGTAGGGGTCGGTAGAAACAAACTGAGTTATATGGGAAATGTTTAAAGTTTTTCTTCGAATTTCTTTCTTTAGGATAACCTTAATTAAGAAAATTCTGGTATGAAAATATAAAAATAGTAAAATAATAAAATAAAAAGTAATTACAGATGGTATAAATATTAAATAAAAAAATTCATTAAAAGGGGGCCGCAATAGTTTTTGAGCCCGGAGCTCCAAAAGCCTTAGGCGAACTGAGAATAAAGGGGGTGAGCAGAGAAGAAAACCGGGGAGGCTCAGCAGCTAACGGCAAGGTGGAGCAGCAGCAGAGCTCCGGCGATCACGAACCCACAGCCCGATTTTCTTACATCGCCCGCCTCTGCTCCGAGCCCTGACCCGAGCCGACCACCATCAGTTTGACAACTGACGAGCCACTCACCTCCGACGAATGCCGGACCATCACCCAGCACCTCAAGCTCCTGCCCATCACCGTCTTTTCCCTCCCGACCACTGATCGCTTCACCTCCGAGCCACACCGCCAAGAACTACCGACCTAAGCCCCTGTTCATGGTCCGGCCGCTCGAGACATCGTTGCCAGGCGCTGCTATCGAACCCGCGTCCGTCTTCGGGCCATTATGACCACCAGCTTAGAACGCCTGGCAACTGTTCGATCAAATGTCTGAATGAGACTAGATTCATTTTCCAAATTGCAGACTCCCCAGTGAGCGTCTTCAGGGCTGATTCTTTATCATGGTAAATGGGTAAAAGCCTCCTGGTTCATCCCACTATGCTGTGACGCTTCCTGTTATTTCCGATTCTTGTTGCTCGGTGTTGCATTTATGCTAATAGTGCTAGGACCTAGTGGGGTTGCATGATATCACTGTTCTCTGTTCGTTTGCTGTCGTAATGGGTTGTAGCTGCTGTTTTAATTGTTGTTAGTGGCTGTTTGCTGCTGTTTTTCCACTCTAATATGCTGCAGCTGCTTTTTTGTTGTTGTTTACTGTCATAATGGGCTGTAGTTGCATTTCTGATCGATGCTAGTGGCTGTTTTACTGCTGTAGCCATTGAGGTAATTTGCTGCTTGATGGCTGTCTGATGGTGAGCATTGACGTTGAATGATTGCAGTTCGCTGAAGTCCGTGTACTGATATGTGTCTTCTGGTATTGGTGATTCAATCTGGTGGCTCTTGGCTGGTTTCGTGGATGTTTATTTTGTTTTATGTGGTCTTGAAACTCTCTATGATTAATGCTGAAGATTCTGCATTTTTTTATGCTGAGGTGTTTGATTTCCTACTTGGTTTCCCCGTCTCAAACATTGTTTGCGTGAGGAAATCAGGGTGATGGACTGAAATGGTGTTGTTTGACACCTGTTATTGCAGTTGTTTTTTTCTTACTTGAAGTTTTCTCTTGATTTGAATGGCTTTGCCGATGAAAATGGGGCTGTACTTACTCAGATAATACTGCTGCTCCTTACTGGGCATTCGCCTTTGATTTGACTGTAACTTTCGCCGAGAAAGAGGCTATGCACATCCCGATAGTGCAGCAGCACCTAGCTCAACATTTTCCACTTATTTAAGTGTCATTTTCATTGAGAAAGAGGCTATGCACTTCCCGATAGTGCAGCAGCACCTAGCTTGACATTTTCCCCCTTGATTAAGTGTCATTCTCGCCGAGAAAGGGGCTGTGCACGTCCCGATAGTGTAGCAGCTCCTATCTTGACATTTTATTTGATTCGAGTGTCATTTTCATCGGAAAACGGACTGATTAATTGCCATATTTACTGCTGTTTCTTTGCTCGACGATTTTGCTTGTTTCCGGTGCATTTCCAATAGGGAATAGGGCTGTTTATTATTAGTCATTGCAGCAGCACCTTGCTCATTGTTTCTCCTTGGTTTTAATGACTATTTCGATAAGAAAATGGCTATTGAGTGTCTATTGTTGCAGTTGGTGTTGTTCGACGATATCTCACTATTTCGATGGCATTCCTTCTGATTAGAGCTGTCATTTGTCTGTGGTTTCAGCTGCTATTCCCTTGATGTTTGTTTCTATCTGTTCTTCAGTTCTTGATCTCGAGTCTTAGGCGTTGATTTGGTATTTAAGATTGAATGTACATACTTGCTCCCTCATCACATACTTGCTCCCTGATCTCGTAAATTTTATATCTTGGTTCATCATCTTGCATATAGGTACTTCACTTAGGCGTTTTGCATATTTAGTCACTTATTTTATGAAGTTTGCATGCTGGCCCTTCATTTAGGCCATTTTGAATGTTAGTCCTGCATTATAGATATTTTGCACATTAGTCTTTCCCTCAGGATATTTGGCATATTAGTTTCTCCATTTTAGGCCTCATGCATAATAATCCCTCGTTTTAAGAACTATTGTACATCAGTCCTGCATTTCAGGAATCTCACATCCCCGTCCATCACTTAGGATATTCTGTGCATTTGCCCCTCCCATTGGAGTTTTGCAAGTTAATCCATCAGGCGTTTTGGCTGTTTACTGCCATTTCTAAGGTTGGGGAATTTCATCGTCTTTGAGTGCACAAATGTATGGGGCGGGTAGAGTAAGAGAGAGATGATGATTTCATGTAACCCCAAAATATAGTGAAACCCTTTACATTTTGTGCTTAGATTAGATCGGATAGTGGCATGCTAGGGGACGTTTCTCGATTATTATTTTTTTATCTTTGACCATCGATTCGAGTCTCGATTAGGGAAACAAGTAGACAAGCTAAAATGTGCAAGCAAACAAACAAATTAGATTTATGGTTGGGTACCGATTTCGGGCGTGTCGATTGGTTTGTGGGCCTTTCGAGCGTAATAAAACCCCTGAACTCAAATTTTGGTTCAAGACCGACAGATAAGCATCTAGGTGGTCAATGTCATGATCCCTTAGGTAAAATAATAGATTTCTAATCGACCTTAGAACTAATGTTAAACGGTTAGTGGCAACTCCTAATTACACACGACCTTAAATCGTGCGTGCCTATAGCCCTTGGGGCTATCTTAGGTCGAAAATTTCTAGGTCTGATAGTGCATCAGATATACATGTGACATCAGATATACATGTGACAATATTGACATGATATTCCGTTCAATTAGGATTTGACGTATAATCAAAGTTATAATTGACCAATCCTAAAAATCTAAAAGTTATAAAAAATAATTAAAAAATAAAAAATTTAATAAATGGTGAACCTTAAGTGGACAAATATGCTACGTTGGCATTTCTACGTGATATATCCAATGCAATCTCCGCTAAGAGAGGTGATAGGAAATTTTCTTTTTAAAATAAATGTTGATTTATTTTTTTTTCTTAACCAGTTGAGAGCGGAAGAAAGCCTAGCAATTTTTAGAAGTTTTGTTGTGGTATGTCAAGCCATCGTTTGTTTAATCACAAAAAGATAGGCAAAAACTCTGTAGAAATGTTAAAATTGATGCAAAATAAATTAATTTCTACTTTTATACAATGTGAAAACTGACAAAATGATATAATTTCATCAGATTTTAGGTTATCTATCGTTTGATAGATATCAAAGTTTATTTTTCTGAATTTCTTTCTTAAATAATTTTGGTCAACGGTGAATGTTTTACATATCTTGGTGACTTAAAGTTCTCAATCCCATTACAAGGGGAGAGTTTCTTCATTCATTCTCCCTTGTCATATGGTATAGGATTGCATCAAGCAGATGAATAAAAGTAAAACAAAGACGTGTGATAAAATAACTTAAGGCGTAATGGTGTGGCATGGCAATATGTCCGTTGTAGGGGCTATGAAGTGTCATTTAACATCAGTTTGCAAGAGGGGACAGCCAGGGTGGTGGGGTGCGGGGAGATTTTCCATGACCTCGTAGGTTCAAATCTCCAGGAAACATTTCTCGTGGGTGGGGGCTTTCAGCCCTCTTGAGCTCGTCAGAATTTATCCTGGCTTACCCGACACACGTGGTTTGCGGGCTATTGCGTGTGCCCCGAGGAGAAGGTGTCGCAACCACAACTAGTCGGGCACGGAGGGCACTCGGATACCTTGATTATAAAAAAAATGTAAGTTTGCAAAGATGAGACTAGTGAAAAAAAAAGGAAAGTAAGATAAAATTTGACTTTTTTCTCCGTAAATTATTACGTGGCGCCTAATTAGCAGATATATCAGTTGTTGCTTCAACCTCAATTAGCAGTATTTATATAAAAAAAATCATGGTTTGCATTTAAGTGGTACACTTCGAAAAAAATTTACCAAAAAAATATACTTTGAAAAATTATAATATTCAAGAGTGTGTTTTTTTTTCAAATATGTACCAAATTATTGTGTTTTATCAAAAGGTTTACATCATTGGAGCAATTTTTCACTAAGAATATACGTGCGTGATTCTAACCATTAAATGGTAGATAAATGGAAACAAGCCATGACAGTGTTGACGGTTAAAATTTGTTTTAAATTTGTAAAATAAATGGAGTGTGCCAATTAGTAATATTGACCTGTTGACTTCCAAGTGAAATGGACAATATCAAAGAAAATGACACCTCCAGATAATTATATTGGTCACATCAACTATGAGACGAATTATATTATATGTATGCATTGAATCAAGGATCGAGCAGAGGTGGTCCAGGCGTTGTCAGAGCACCGTCTCATCAGGGGGCAACGCAAAGGCAATGATCTGTTTATAAACACTAGTGAAGTTTAAAAGGATTAGATTGTAATGGAATAAAGATATGAGGGACTTATCACAAAAGAATATTTTAGAGGTGCAATTTGGGGAAGTCAAGGTTCGAGTCGTTAATTTCCCTCTAATCTCTTCTTTTCTTCTTAACTGATCCCTTTCTTCAACTGTCTTCTCCCTCTCCTTCCCCATTTTTTCCGTTTCCTTCCAAGTCACGAAACAGATTAAAAACCAATTCCAATTTTTCATAGATAAAATTTGTAAGCCCTTTTTTTTTTCAAGTTTTGAATAATATTAAAGATGGGTGGATCTTTTAGAATAAAAATCTTTAAAAATTCAACAGAAGCTCAGCAAAATCTTGAAATAGCAGAACGAAAGAATATAACAGCCAGTAAGACCCCCTTCCTGTTAGGAATATGCCTAAATCCAATCACATGTGATGTAATTGGTTTTATTTTTATTCATGAAATGTAATTTGAGGCATTTATTTTATTCATCATGTGCTGTGAATATTTATTACTATGATGAAACTCATAAATTAAGAAGTTGATTTTAGGGTTATGATGAGATCATACCAGCGAGAGCTAAAATCTAGAAACCTTAATTTAAAAAACGTTCCTTGTCATAGGATCACTGAGTAGGGGATCAGCAATCCGGTAAGACTAGTATACTCATTACATGCTCTAAAGTAAAGGGTAACTGATCTCACAGTTACTTGTGAAGAATCACTAATGTAAGAGTATATGTGCTCATTATGGAATGAGTTAACTGAATTGACTCGCTAGAGAATGACCTATTGGATTCTGAAATAAATGTCAATAGGCTAATTTTCAAGTGATACTAGGTATTGTAATCCTTAGACCTGAGATTACTACAGTACCTTGTAATTGTTAAATTGTGATTTTTGGTCTATTTCTTAGCATGACTCTCTGAGACATGTGTAGGGTATTCTAAACCCAGTGAGACTTTTATGGAGGTGGTGAGTAATCAATAAGGAATCGTTTACTCTTAATGGTAGGAGAGAATATACTATGTATTCTACTTAGTATTGACTCAGAAAATTTATGGCCAGAGTAGTATGAAAATTGGAAATGAGTTTCTGATATTTCATAATTGAGCAAGTTACTTGAGACTTGGAAATTTATGAATAACTATTGGGGTTTGACATTTTATCCATACCCTAACTTATTCGGAACATTGTATAACCGAAGAATTTAATTATACGGAAACTAATCACTGAAGGATGTTTGATCCTTTAGATTGAAATTCTCACTATCCTGGTAGTCATGACACGTTGCTAGACGTCAATCTTGACTTATGGGTCTATCTGATTAAGAGTTAATCAAATTGTCTTATTAAAGAATTTAATGAGATTAATTAGAATATAGGATTAGGGAAAAATGCACAGATGGTGCATTTCCTTTAGGAAATGTTTCATGATGATATATTTCTTTTTTTATTACATTTCAGTACATTTTTTATAGAATATTTCATAATGGTACATTTTATTTTTTTGTTACAGTTTAGTACATTTCCTTTCAAAATTGTTACAGTTTACTATAAAATGTCAAACTGCTATTAACAACGTCAATGCTTGATGACATGGCGATCTGATATGGACGCGACTTTAATGTTGTATCAATACTAAACAGCATTGACGGTGTTAACGGTAGTTTGACATTTTGTACTAAACTGTAACAATTTTGAAAGGAAATGTACTAAACTGTAACGAAGAAAATGAAATGTATCATAATGAAACATTCTGTAAAGGAAATGTACTGAAATGTACCGAAAAAAGGGAAATGTACTATTATGAAACATTAACTAAAAGAAATATGCCATATATGTAATTTTTCCTATAAGATTATTGGGCTCACTACTGGCTTAGTGTGGAACCCAATAGGTCACAGATAATAGTTTAAATTTTGGATTGGGTAATTGAAATTTTCTCTAGCACGAATTAGCCCATAATAGTCACACACCGTATTTGATAAGGTTATTGCGGAACTAAATATTCAAATTGGATTTATAGAAATCCGATAAATAAACATTCCCGGTTAGACGTGTATGAAATTATCGAATTTGATTCCGTCGATTTATGGAGGTATACGTGTACAAAACTTAATTTCATCATTAAGTTTTTTAAATAAGTTATTTGAACATGAGCCGTTGTGAAGAGATGGATTTTTGAAAACCGTTTTCACGAGTATCACGGAAACGATAAAGATGGGATTAAACTACCCATGCGTTTTTGAACGTGGGGTTTTGGTTGAAGAGTATAACTCCAATGCATGCGGTTATTAAGTTTTTTGATCGGTCAAAAAGGAAAAATCAATTTTGGGAGGCAGAGAGTTTTGGTTTTTATCCTGCCCAACCAAAGATTGACTGACTGAGAGAAAAAGGTTACCGAGATAGTACAGAAGTTCCGGTGTGACCGATTTTGAGAAATTATTTCTCAATATTTACGAGGAGCCTGGTGTGGATACCGTGGAGAGCGTGCACGTGTGCGTCTAGTCAAAGGATCGATCCCGAAAGATTCGTGATCGGAGTTTTCAATTCGCGGAGGAGGCATCAAACAGCGTCAATCCGAGAAATATAACACAAGGACCGAGTCAGAATCCTTGTAGGTATTGGGAATATATTTTTTTTGAAAATTTAGATTCCGCTGCACCACGATTCCCAACACTTCCAAAGTAAAAAAAAAAAGAGAAAATGCACTAATCAAGCTCTCAATTAGGCGTCTTTATCAGCTTGATAAAAAAAAAATTAGGTGTCTTTATCAGGATTACAAGCGAGCTGAGTGAGGTAGGCACAATGTAGAAACATGTTGAATCGTTGCCAAATTTGACTAAACAAGCTAAGCTCTCAATTAGGTGTCTTTGTCAGGATTAGAGGTTCATGCTGCTATGACGATGACCGGGAAGTCAATTGTAGGAAAAGTCATCAGTTGTGGAAATTTCGCCAACGAGAAATTTTTTGCATACATTCTCCATCTGTACGTTGTCTTTGAAACATCCTAGACATGTCCTCAGCTTTCTCTCCAAGAGTGTCTTCGATGTACCGTTTCATCAGTTGGGTCCTTCTCTTTTCGTTCATCAGCCTCGCAAATTGCTCGATGAGAGGAAATGAGACAGATAGACAATCCTTGCTTATGTTCAAATCACTGATAAAGGACCCGTTGGGGGCACTCGATTCCTGGAACGACACCATTAACTTTTGCCAGTGGCATGGTGTCACTTGCAGCACCAGGCACCAACGAGTCACTGTTCTCAATCTTCCATCCTTCAATCTCTCTGGGTCGATAGCACCTCACATAGGGAATTTAAGCTTCCTCAGGGTGCTTAATCTTCCAGGTAACAAGCTCACTGGTGAAATCCCACCTGAAATCGGGTACCTGAAGAGACTACAAATTTTATATCTCTATGAGAACTTGCTGAATGGTGAGATTCCTCCTAACTTATCCAACTGCTCTGAGTTTACTGAAATAAGTGTTGCTGGTAATCAGCTTGTGGGAGGGATCCCAACCGAGTTAGGCTCCTTAACAAAGCTTAATTTTCTCTCTACATACATAAATTATCTCACTGGACGAATACCGGCTTCCATTGGCAATTTGACTTCTCTCAACAAGCTTTCTCTGTCTCGCAATGGTCTGTACGGCAGCATCCCCGACTCCTTTGGTCAGCTTAAGAATATTCAGGTGCTTCAACTCAGTGCTAACAATCTATCTGATACAATTCCTCCTTCGATATTCAACCTGTCGTCCCTGATCGAATTTGATGTCATTGAAAATGAGCTCCAAGGAAGTTTTCCTACTGATCTGTTCACCACCCTCCCAAATCTCCAGAGCTTAGGTTTAGGCATCAACAATTTTTCTGGGCCTATCCCGGTGTCGTTATCAGACGCATCAAACATGATCAAATTTCAAGTTGGAGGCAACCAGTTCACAGGGCCGATGCCTTCCTTGGCAAAGTTGCACAGGCTTCAAATCTTATATATCTCCGTCAATCCGCT
>JAOYND010126980.1:0-10275 GCA_025802135.1 Lagerstroemia fauriei | reverse complement strand
TCTGAATTAATCAGGACCTATTGGACTTTTGGATTATTGGTGGTATACATTGAAAAAATATAATATTTTCATTAAAAGTGTCAGATTCAAATCTTGTCAATGGAGAAAATACTGCAAGCTAAAAATATAATATTCTCTGCATATTTCTCTTAACTATGATTTTTTAATTAAAATCATATAAATAAAAGGAATACGTGATTTTTGAAAGAATTTTATCCTTTAATAAATCAGTTCGAAATTGTATTAGTAAGGTCATATGTGTTGTAGGAGTGATATCGAATAAAATATTATTCAATAAATGTCAAATGATTGGGAAAAATATATATTGTTGAATTGTTCTGAACTCAGAGCTGTCCCATGATGATTATCGGACTTATACCAGTAATTGTATGAGTTAAGATACACGGATATTATTATTATTATTATTATTATTATTATTATTGGACATTATAGGAGTTTGCGCCCATTTTTACCTAAAAACCTAAGTTATTATGAGGTAATATACAATTATCTTACAAACTTATGATCTATATATGTGATAGATGCGAGCTTAATATATACACACACAAAAGACATAGACTCGTACTATGCATAGAAGAAAATAAAAATAAACAAATGCAATAATGTGATAAATTTGTATAATTAGATCATTTATTTATAACTTATTGTAATTTAATTCATTTAATATTTGTTAACTTACAGTATTAAGTATGATATTCACAATTTTTATTAGTATATTATGTTAATTTTACTTTTTAAATTTTGCAATTTCAAATCATTCGTTCAAAAAACATGACGGATTTTTTCTGCTAGAATTTTAGATATGGAGTGAGATGGAGAAATATGAGCAGTTAATAAATGATTTTTTCTGTTAAGATCGTAGATATAGAGTGAGAGGAAAATTACTGAAATTATTATTTTATCCTTAATCTATAAATCATATGCATGTCATAAATTATATGGAGCGCAATTATGAAAAATAAAAAAGATGTCAAATTTTACAAATGTTTACATAAAATAGTACAGATGTAAAAGTATATCCAACCACTTGTATCGAGATAAAAGGTGGATTCTCATTTGAGGGGCCACATAATTTTGGTTGGCACACTTCCAAATTTAATTTCAAGATGACGTCAAAGTGTGGACCGACTTCTGTACTTACAAGAAAAGACCAAATCTTGATAGAGAAGTGAGCCCATGCAAGAAATACTATATGTTATTTTTGGAATTTATTATTATTATTATTATTATTATTATTATTATTATTAAATTAGACATTATTTATTTTATTTTAATTTTATTTATGCACGGTAGTCTGTATCTACCAAAAATCTTAAAAATAATTAAATTTATTAATGTAATTCTTGAATTATCAAATAAAAAATTATATTTTACTCTGGCAACGCTTCGATCTTAGGACTATCTATCCATCCCTCTAAAACCCCTCCATTTTACATAAACCTTGTGACTTGTACTAAAAAAAATAAGGGTACAGTGCAAAGACATCATCAATCGCCTTCGACTTTGGATCAAGAAACCATGAGTTTAACTCTCGTTTGTGAGTTTCCGCATACTCTTAATCTGCTATATCTTCTATCTCATCTAAATCTATGGATGTGTTTATTAGATATACTGTTTTAGTTTGTTAGCAAATAAAATCTTTAAAAATAAAATTGTATCAATTAGATACGTTGACTGGTATCTTTAGTATTTTTGAATATCTATTTAATATTATTTTGATATTTCTAGTTTATAATATTTCCTATATTATTCTGTTCTCCTACCTATAAATAGGTCATTCATCTATATAATCAGTTGAATTGCTCAATTTAATAAATCTCGTGATTATGGCCTATGACAACCATGTTTATCTTTTCTCGATATCTCTATCATCTTCTTTTATACTATTCTGAAAATCTTCAGTGTTCTTGTGATAAAAAAATTATATTATAAATATAGAAGGAATGATCTATTTTTCTTTTCTTTTTTCAGTATATACCATTGATAATCACAAGTTCAACGAGTTATAACTAATTCAGTTCGAGTCGGACGGGTACATTAACAGTGAAAACTGAATTATTTCCATTCACAGGACTTGAAACCTGAAACATTACTTAAGGGGAACGACCTCCTCTTTTTCAGTTATAAAAAAAACTCGTAACTCTAATATGAATTAAAAAGAGGATAAACGGTCGCGTATTTTCCTTTTTTGAGTGATACCATAGCACCGAACTCGTATTTTCTCTTTCATCTAAATTAACTTACTTTCCTTTTTTGCCCTTTTTCTTTATATCCCTTACTTTCTACGCAATAATTACTCAGCATAATGAATAATTCTTCCCATTATATCCTGCTTCAAGCTCACTTTCATCTCTGACCTTCCTCCAATCATCTCCTTCCGACTAAACGTTCAGTGCATAATACACAACGATTTTATTTCGTCAATTTCTCTTGGATCTTTACACATAGAATTTTCACAATTTTTTAGGATTAATTATTGTACGTGTCAATATCTGAACAATAATTTTACACAACTATGATTTCCTTTTCCCATCTTTACTCATCTCTCTCTTTTCTTTCTTTCTTTCTTTTTTTTTCTTTTTTTTTACAGTGATGATCTTGAGATAGAGAGAGAGCTATGCTGTGATCTGATGAGTCCTTTCCTTTCTCAGAACTCATGGGTGAAAAAGGAAAAGCCTCCCCCGATGATGATCATCACACCATCATTCATCATCATTGTGATGAAGACTTTCAAAAAAAAAAAGAGAAACAAAGATATATCTTTGTGGAAAAATTTCGAGTTATTCCTATCTTGTCACGTAATATGAGAAAAATATCAGTCGTGCTGTGGCGAACCAGTAAATAATTGTTAATCACTCAAATAATTATCATAATTATTACTGATTCTATAGTAATCTTTTTAAAAGTAAATTTTACGTATCGAGGTGAGGTAGGATGGTTTAAAATTTTCGCAAATCTTTGTCGCTTTACTCAGCCGGGAGGTGTCAGAGGTTTGTATGTGCGCTTCAATGGCTTCATTGGGAAGACTGATGCTATCACACTAGTGTGTCAGTCAAGGACTGATTTAGGGAAGATAATGAATCTCATATCAAGCTCTCAATGAATCGAAATTTGAAATGTAAAGGAATTGAGACAGTACAACCGGTAAATTTAGATTTTTAGATGGAATTGGACTTAATCTCTTATAAATTAAACGAATATTTTACACGGTATCAGAGGGAATTATCATATGGGTCCACATTACGCCAACCCAAGGCCAGGAGAAAAAAATATACATCTCGTCATAAGTTATATAACTCCAGGATGAGAGAAAGTTTTCAGTGGAGCGGTTATAACACGTAGGCGATGCTGACGTGGTGTATCTGTTCAATCAAGTTTTGACATGTAATCAATAATTATACATTTATGGTTATTAAATCCTAAAAATTTTTAAAAATATAAAAAACCTTAAATAAATGGTGAACCCTAAATAGAAATAATATATAAATTGTAAAAAATATTTAAAAACTTAATAAAAGGTGAACCCTAATTGGAAATAATATGTAAATGGTGAATTCTAATTGGACGGATACACCACGTCAGCATCGCCTACGTGGTATAACTGCTCTACTGAAGACTTTCTCCCAGGATGGAAGTAAAAGTCCATCTCGTGGTTGGTTGTCCACTCGCTCGAGTGGGGAAGAAGAATACCAGACTCGAGGTTGGTTGTTAAGGGCAAGTATTCAAATCACGTTTCAAGTGTAAATACACTACCACGTGAAGGCAACTGTTGAGGAATAATTCCCACATTCAACAATCACCATGAGCTTAGCTTCTTACACGCCAGCCTCTTGTAAATCACATGGATATTTTGCAATTCGGGTCTCTGCCCATCTGTGTCAAGGAAAATTTTATCAAATTAATCGATTTTTTTATCTTTTTTTTAAATTATGTTCTATTATCCCTAATTTTATTATTTTATTCTTCTTTTGAGTTTCATCCTATTTTATTCGATTTCTAAGCTGCTCACAAACAAGATGTTGATAACCCAAAAGCAAGTACATGCAACAAAATTAAATGACTCTTCGATACTTAAATCGGAGAGAGAATAACAGAGAGTGAAACATCACAAAAAATACATTCTAACGAAATATTTTTATCATCCCACTTGAAAAAACACGTAGAATCATGTCAACTCGGTCCGACCTTAATTACAGAAGATAGCAGTATGTCTTTCGATAAATCGAAGGTGACGATCCGATCGCACCCGTCTAACTTCGTGCAACGCACAACATTATTCCCGCAGCTTATCGTTAAGCTGATGTAATTCATTAGATTTTGATTGGCCCGGCCCATTCAACCTACCGTGATTTCTTAGGTTTCAATTGGGATTGGGGTCCATCTAAGCTAAGAGATTCTTACATGAGCCGAACTCACTACGCAAGTCCACAGTTTCATATTTACGTTCGTAAATAGATAAAATTAACCATTTAGAAAGTTTCACTTCTTAACGAGTCGATACACTTCTACTATTGGACTTTAAGATATCATGTGATAAAAAAGAAAATAAGGAAATTTTACTATTCAGTCACTGAACTGTTAAATAAGTGAAAAAGATGATGATGAGTTACTGGATTCATATCTTTGATTTAAATCGTCGATTTTGGGACATTTGATTATTGAGACGTTTGATTAGACTATTGAACGATCCAATAACTGGACTTACTAAGCTATAGTGATTTATTTGTATTCAATTGGCTTGGGGCCTATTTAAGCTAAGAGATTTTTACAAGAGCGGAACTCGTAATGTAAGTCCACAGTTTTGGACTTACGTTCCTAAGTAGAGAAAATTAATCGTTCGAAAAGTTTACTTCTTAACGAGTTGATACACTTCTACTATCGGACTTAAAGATATCACGTGATAAAAAAATGAGAAAATTTTACGGTCCAGTCGCCAGACCATTAAATAGGTGAAAAAGACGATGATGAGTTACTGGATTCATATCTTTGATTTAAATAATTGATTTTGAGAAATTTGATCATACTATTAAACGATCCAGTAAGTGGACTTACTAAGCTATAGTGATTTAATTGTATTCAATTGGCTTGGGGCCTATTTAAGCTAAGAGATTTTTACAAGAGTCGACCTCGCAACGTAAGTCCACAGTTTTGGATTTACGTTCCTAAGTAGAGAAAATTAATTGTTCGCAAAGTTTACTTCTTAACGCGTTGATACACTTCTACTATCGGACTTAAAGATATCACGTGATAAAAAAATGAGGAAATTTTACGGTCCAGTCGCCAGACCATTAAATATGTGAAAAAGATGATTATGAGTTACTGGATTCGTATCTTTGATTTAAATCGTCGATTTTGAGACGTTGGATCAGACTATTAAACGATAGAATGACAGGACATACAAGCTTTCCAGAAAATGTTAGGGTAGATGATGAATGGGATGGGCATGACTGACAAATGACTTCTAATCACCCATTAGTGTTGGAAGCTTTTCAAGACGGGATGATGCTTACACAGAACCCATATAGTGGCCTGGATAATTATATACTATTGCGCATCTTTTTCCTTTTAATTAGGGTCTCGGATTTCTTCTAATCGATCCGAGTCCGAGGAAGTTTTAGTGGTGGTAAAATTTTCTTATGTTATATATTGGAGTGCGAAAATGTTATATTGGAAAATGTACAAGTTAATTGCAAAGTCCAATAAGTAATGAAGACGTTTTCAATTCGATAATCATTGTAAGAGTTACGAGCCAATTTATTTCTCTTTATTTTCTATCGGCTTGTGGAAAAAAAAAAGTTTGATAACTATTATAGTTATAAGATAGCTGCAATCTAGCAATTTCATGTATTTTTTATGGAAAAATTTTACAAGGTACATTGTGAAATTTCAATACATAATCTGATATTACAATAAATTTTATAATTCCATGTTAGATGTGTTACGATTTGGAAGTTTCTACAATCCAGTTGATGGGCCATTTGATAACTTAATCAAATAACTTATAATCAACGACAATTTTTTTTAAGAAAAAGACATATTATAATTTATAATTATTTTTCTCGTCTGTGAAGCAGTCTAACAACTGAATTATAGAATTTATTTTTCTACAATCCAGTCGATGGACCGTTTAATAACTTAATCAAATGACTTATAATCAACGATAAATTTTTTTAAGAAAGAAAGAAATCCTGCAATTCATAATTATTTTTTTCATCTACTGAATAGTCCAACAACTAAATTATAGAGGGAAAAAACACTTTTAGTCCTCAACCTTTCGTATTTTTGTCATTTTCGTCCTAAACCTTTATTTTTTGTCATTTACGTTCTCAACCTTTTGAGTTTTTGCCACTTTGGTCCTACCGTTACTTTTTCTATCCAAAAAAACATATTCCATCCAAAAAAGGAATATTACATCCAAAAATCATTTTCAACAAATTTTTTTTCAAAAAAGTATATATCGTCCTTGATTAAGGAAATGTTTGTTACTATCAGGTGCCCTTTCTAAAATTAGAACTCATTTTTTTAGAATGAGTCACGATTTTATAATGATAATAAACCATCAATCAATTTTGAACGGAATGTGTCTTAATTTTGTAGGATTAGTAAAATCCTGCTGATATTTTTCATTTTCATTTATTTTTCCCCTTTTCTTTATTTTTTTTAAAAATAATTTTTAGATGAAATATTATTTTTTGGATGAAATATTATTTTTGGATGGAATATGCTTTTTTGGATGGAAAAAGTAATGGTAGGACTAAAGTGGTAAAAATTCAAAAGGTTAATGACGCAAATGACAAAAAATAAAGGTTTAGGACAAAAATGATAAAAACGAAAAAAGTTGAGGACCAAAAATGTTATTTATCCAATTATAGAACTTGCCGCAACTGCTTAGTTTCTTAATTTCTGTAGAGAACGTGATGGAGTCACGTTTCACCTTTTTCTCTGTCCAAAGTCTGCATCTTTAAGTCGACCAGAATTGCTAGAGAGAGACGTTCGAGTTTGTGGCTCAACGGACACCGATTTGTTAGACTGTATTAGATTTTTGATGGTGCTATATTGATGGAGTCAGCTTTAGTACTAATTGTTTAATTTGTCTGATATGCTCGTTTTTGAATACAAAAGCCTGAATATCACGTAGCAGAGTGGCTGGGTTAATGCTGCTACTGTCTCCATTTAAAATAGCCGTGCTAGACACGAAATTATCAATCATACATTCTATGATATAAATATAAGATGACCAAAGAGATACAGAATTGATCAAAGAAATCAAATTTAGGAATAGAGTAGATAAAAAAAAGGAGTTGTTCAAATTAAATAAACATAAAATAGAACCGTGGAATTGAAAGAGTTTCTAATTAATAAAGTAATTTTTTTTTTTGCAGAAGTTACCAACATCACAAGGAATTGGAGAAATTTAAAAGAGTGAAATGAGATTGTATGGTTAGGAGAATCGTGGAAAATAACTGAGAAAACCGCGAAAACAGTTACTAGAATATAAGAACTTAATAAAACTGATAAATATACTGAAATTATAGAAATGATTAAAAAAATCCTTCTTATGTCTTCTGTTATTTTATTCTAAATTAAATTTGACCAATTATAAACTACATTTGATTGATGGTATTTTTAAAATTTAAAATGAGACCAGAACTATTTTGAATTTACTTAAAGTAACAGAAAGGAGATGCATTTAAAATAAAGCAATAAAATCTGTGTTCATGACTGTGACAGGTTTGGACTCTTGTGATAAAAGGTGTATTATTAGTTATTGACATGGGAACATGCCTGGAGTCGGTCCAACACCCACCGCCTTTAATTTAACTAACCTCTTTGACAAGCTAAACCTGCACGTCCGACCAAATTAAATAATGCATCATGTAAAGGATAAGAAAGTCTTTTCATAAAATAGTGCGCTTATATAGTAATACTGACCAATAAGTTTCAGCTTTTTTTAGGATTACTGTTGCATTTTTAAGTCTTTATAAAAAATATTTAAATCTTACCAGTTGATGTCGCAATGTAAGCACGATCAAGCAGTGGAGAAAGTCTTTTATGCCACGAGTATACCACGTGGTAATGCATACGTGATGTCATGAGCCAATCGAATCAAAGCATTTTTAGGGTTGTCTTTTTCCCTTTTAGGGTTGTTTTTTTCCATTTTAGATTTTATTAAAAAAATCATAAAAATAACTAAATTCTATTGGCTCGTGATACCACATCAGCACTGCCACGTGATATACCCGTGGCGACTTTCTCCAAGTGGTGACACTAGATACAGAAGAAGACTCTGATTGATCATAATCAAGAGGTTTTGAGTTCGATTCTCATCTCGAGAGTTACGTGCCCATTTATTTCTCTTTAGTTTCCTATCCTCGTATTAGACTCACGAGCCTCCTTTATCGCCGAAAAAGGACAATCGTATTGATTGGTTTAGATATTTCAGTACATCCACATTTTAAGTAGAATTTTAAACTCGAATCTTATTAATGAAAAAGAATGATGATTGAGAGAGTTTTACCTTTAGTGGGTCAATTGTGCTCGAACCCGAATTAGAATTGATCCATTGGATAATATCGGGTGGTCTAAGCTGAAAAAAAAATGATGTAGTTAGATGAGGATTTATGGAGGGATGAAGCAATTATTAAATGGAGTTACTATGTTGTATGAGATTTTGGAACCTCATTAACTCCCTTCCAAGAGAAGTTAATTGTCCAAATAATTTAATTAGTCTATAAATAATAATATAAAAATAATTTAAATATTATAATCTAGCAAAAAAGAAGAAGAAGAAGAAGAAACTAAGAGATGCATATTGTGGGTTTTTTTTTTATATCGATGGTGTCCGGGCCGACCACAGGAGCGACAACGATTCCTGACTAGTCTACCGGACGGTGTATTGTACGGCCTGGGGCCCGCCATTAATCCCCAGATACTGTTCTCCAAGAGGTTCGAACCCATTTGCTGGCGTACTGCTTGGTGTCAGCTTACCAGTTGGGCTGCCCTTTTGGAGGCTATATTGTGGGGGTATTATAGCCAGAAATGAATTTCGGGGACTTTGCAAATTGAAAATTGGAGAATTTCATAATAGGAAAAGTAAATTATATAGTTAAGAGAATTATGAGAAACATTTGAGAGAATGGTAAAAATAGTTAACGGAATATGAGAAGTTAATAAAATATATAATTATACTAAAATTATGAAAAAAATTAAATTAGACCAATTATAAAATAAATTTGATTGATGACATTTTTGGAACTCGAAAATGAAACCAAAACTGTTTTGAGTTTGCTTAAAGTAATAGAGAAGAAGAGATATAGATGTAGATATATATATATATATATATATATATATTATATTAGTTTTAGATCATACAATCAACAAGTTGTCTCAAGTACAACCGAACCGTTTCAACAATTTCTCATTGCATCAAGGACAATGCTAATGCCTTTTACATGCTCGTTGTGTTCTAGCGACCTCGAGGGCATGGATATCGTATGACATTCGCTATTTTTCTTCATGCTTAAGGCCCTGTTCGTCTTCTCGAACGACTGAATATTATTTCAAGAGAGCTCAAGTATTCACATTACATGTACAATTACCAATTGAGAGAAAAACATCGGTAGTCCTATATGTTTGACGATTCTTGCAAGTGAGTCATAAATGTTTTAAAGTGTTAAATCAAGTCCTATATGTTATCCGCGTTACAACATCGAGTCTTTTCCAGTACTTTAAGCTGACGTGTCTCAGTGCCACGTCAGCGAAAAGACTCGATGTTGTAATGTGAATAACATATAGGACTTGATTTAACACTTTGAAACATTTAGAACTCACTTGTAAGAATCGTCAAACATATAGGACTACCAATGTCATTCTCCCTTTGATGGTATGCGTATTATCTATCTCTTGTAGTTCTTCCTTGTAAGACCAAAATCACATATATATATTTTCATAAAAAATTTAACAGTGACACAGTTCAACAGTGTAGTTCGTGCATCTGCCCAATCAGAAAGTCCACAAAATCAGAGATTCAATCACTCGCTTGAACAGGTAACTTTTGGTGAAACCACGCACACATGTGCTTTACATATAGACTTGGATTCATCTATAGAGTGTTCATAGATTCGGGGATAATGAACATTTTTTTTTATAAAAAATAGTCACGTGGCTCGTTTATAAAGTTCGAAATTTTTTATATATGGACGAGGACATATATAAAAAGCACATCATGAAACCGAGTTCCGTATGGTAGTCGGT
>JAOYND010126766.1:0-10278 GCA_025802135.1 Lagerstroemia fauriei | reverse complement strand
GATTATGCCGTCCCCCCCGAAAGCTTAATAATGGCGGGCAGGCGGCACCGTGCACTGTAGAGTTGAGTTTGCCGGGACTATGCAGTGAGTCTCAGGGGCCCCGGAACAGAGTAGAGCCCAGAGAGAGAGAGAGAGCTGCTTTATGAAAAGTTGAGAGGAGGCGAGTCTCTTGGTATGGCTGCCAGAAGAAGTTCTTATATTAGCCGAGCGATGTGAACGGTTAGATGAATTTAATCAATTATTACTATTTTTTTCATAATCGAAGTGTCCAGGCGCCGTCCGAACCAGACTAACGGGGTTGCTACACTACACCTCCTTCTCAGAGCACACACAGTAGCCCATAAACCACGTGTGTTAGGTAAGTCAGGCCAACTTGACGGGTTCGAGAGCTATAAAGCTTCCACTCACAAGAAAATGCGCCTCTGGAAATTCGAATTCAGGAGGTCTTCAATGACCTTCAAAAACCAGACCACCCAGCTGCCCCTCGTGGGCTAATCAATTATTACTTAATACTTCACTAGGAAGGTGAAAAAGATAATTAGTTGATGAGATTTGATACCTCTTTTAATTGAGTAAGATTTCATATTTGAGTATTGTAAATATAAAAAATTCATATTGTGAGAGCTTCATGCCCTTTTGGCTGACGCTCGTTGAAATTTCGGAATAACAATACAATAATAATTATTACCACCAAATACAGTAGTCTACTACAAGTAATATCACTAGAAGAGGTTGTTGGGCTTGAACCTTAGCAGACATCGACTTCTTGAATTTTACAAGGCCTTTGGTGAGGATAGATAGACTGGACCAGTATTCGTACTAATTGTTCAGTTCGTCACCATAAAAATTCGAACGTTAAGTAACGAAAATGATTGAGCAGTTCTTACTGTCGTCATCCTTTTTATTGATACTAGAGGAACCCGTGCGATGTACAATATATATTATCTTAATAAAAATATTAGAAATATCTATTCATGATTGAATGGAGTAATTATTTATAATTAAAATTTTTAAATAAAAATATATGCTTAATTTTTTAATTAGATAGTCATAATAGTGGGTTGTAAAAATGAAAACTAATAATAAATATATTAAAAAAAAGAATGTGGAGAGAGATGGGTAGACTTTCACGTATGAGAGAAAAAAAATGATAGAAGTTAGTAGTTATATATCAAATTTACGATTATGTCCTTATTTCATTCCAATCTAAAGGTTAGAAATTTTTCAATTTATATGTACAAATGATATTTTTGGAAGGGAAAGAGTGACATCAAAATGTGACATCTTCCCTTAAAGCAGTAACTAGAGATTTACCCGTGCGATGCACGATATATGTTATCTTAATAAAAATTATTAGAAATATCTATTCATGATTGAATTGAGTAATTATTTATAATTAAATTTTTAATTAAAAAAACATATGCTTAATTTTAAAATTAGATAGCTATAATAGTGGGTTGTAAAACTAAAAACTAATAATAAATATATTGAAAAGAAAAAAAAGAATGTAGAGAGAGGGGTGGGCTTTCACGTAAAAGCATAGTTTTAAAAACCGAACTAAACCGGCCGGTCCAACTGGTTGAATCTAGAACCGGCAACTTGCCCAGTCCGGTTGCATAGTTAACTCAATTTGCACATTGACTCAATAGGAACCGGGGTTGAACTGGGTTGAACCCATAAAATTGGCCGGTTCGTACTCTGCTAGAAATGTAATTTTTTTACTTTCGAGACTTAATTTATGTTTATGTTGGATTTTGATTATTATAATGATTGTATTGAAATTGTGATTGTATATTAAATTGTTAATGCCTTGTATTAAATGTACTTTATATTTTTATTATTTTATAATAAAATCCGGTTCAACCCATTGAACCCCCGATTAAACCGATTGAACCTGGAACCGGTACCTTGACTGGTTCCCGCTCCAATCCGATCCGATTTTAGAAACAATGTGTAAGAGAGAAAAAATGAGAGAAGTGTGTAGTTTATATGTACAAATGGTATTTTTAGAAGGGAAATAGTGGCACCAAAAGATGACATCTTCCCTTAAAGTAATATAATATATATGATTATTTGCCTAAAAAAGCACGAACTATCCAAGAATTCTCCAATTTATCATGAACTATTTTTTTTGGCGCAGAAAATCATGAACTATTCAAGAATTCCCCAATCTACCACGAGCTATTTTTTCCTAGAAAATCATGAACTATGCTTTGTTTTCTCTAATCTACCATGTCGTTAATTTTAACTGTTAATTGCTGATTTGTACCGTTAATTTTACCGGTTATCCAAACAGAGCCTAACATGGTATCACACGTGACATCCACCTAGTCATAAAAATAGGGAAACATCTGTTTGCACATCTGTTTGCACGTCCATCCTCATGATAAAATGGAGAATTCGACAATAATTCGTAATTTTTTATGACCAGATGGATGCCAGATATGATATCACGTTTGATTCCGTTTGCACAATTAGTAAAATAAACAGTACATATCAGCAATTAACAGACAAATTAATGGCATGGTAGATTAGAGAATTCTTGAATAGTTCGTGATTTTCTAGGTAAAAAAAATAGTTCGTGGTAGATGAGGGAATTCTTGAATAGTTCGTGATTTTATGAGTAAAAAAAATAGTTCGTAGTAGATTGGAGAATTATTGAATAGTTCATACTTTTCTAGGCAAATATCCCTAATATATAATAGATAATAGATATCTAATAATTATTGATTAAATTTATTGATGATGAGAGGAATTCAAATTACGTAAAGAATCTCTTTTGGCAGTTATCATGGATGTGGCCGTGGGAGGTTTTCTTTATATCAGAATTCTTTTGTTTCTATTTTCTTTTAATTTCCACATTGTTTGGAATTTTTAATTCAAATTAATTAAGGAATTAGATTTTGTCCGACATCCTTGTCTGAACATTTGAAAATTTGGTAAATTCTAATTAATTAAGCTAAAAAAAGTCAAATATATGAAAGGCAAATTTCTTCCAAATATGATTTTATTTGTATTTCAGAGGTCTCAAATTCAATACCTTACACCTTACGCTTTTTCATTTATTCGATAAGAAATAGATAATAAATAACCGTGTAATGAAAAAAATTATTAGCTATGTAATTACATTTTCTTTTTATCTTTTCTAGATTATTTAGTATTTAGAAATTCAATATATCCTAAGTAATTTAGAATTGTGTTGAATCAATCCATTAAGGGATATGACTCTCTCATTCGTGAATTTTCTTCATTTATAAAATAGAACCTGAGAATTTACTTAAAGAAGAAAGATGTCGAATTATTTTAATTATCCATGTTAATACCTTTTTTCAGTTTTATACAGATAATAAAGTATTAGGAGTGTGCAAAAAAATCGGTTTAGGGAGAATCGAATCGGAACCGAGTTGGTTTGACTAGCTCTCCCCAAACCGATTCTATTTTGGTGCGGGTTTTTAGACGAAAAGTGGTTCGATTAATTTCTAGGTGTAATTGGTGCTGTTAACATGTTCCAACTGAACCGAATTAGTTTTAATATAAAACAAATATAATAATACAAAAAATAATTCAAAACCAATTTCAATTAAGTTCGAACCGAATTGAGTCATTTCAAAACCAATTCAATTTGGTTCGAACCGAAGAAAACCATTTCAAAACCATTTCAAATCGAACGAAACTGTATCAAAACCAATTCGGTTTGAACCGGTTAACTGAATTGGTTTAAACCAATCTGGTTTTTTCAAGTAAAACAGTTACAGTTCATGATTACTATGCCGAAAATTGAATCGAATTGGTTTTTATGGTTCAGTTCGTTTCAAAACTGGTTGGACCTTCGAACCGATTTTTGCACACCCCTATAAAGTATTATGCAAATCTCTCCGTAGCTGAGCAGTCCAAATCGTGAGATTCTTTTAGGTTGTGTTGGCAAGAAAGTTTTACATGCAACAAGTATACAATTTTCACCATTTGCCTGTACGATTTTCGACTTACATTAACTTGAAAGTTTAAACTGTAAGTGAATAGTACTCAATTCTCTTATAAATCAGATTTTAATATATTATTTGTTTGTGAAATTAACTCCTCAATAATAAGTGGACCGTGTGATATATATTACAAGTCAGTAAGGAC
Source organism: Lagerstroemia fauriei (assembly GCA_025802135.1). NCBI lineage: Eukaryota > Viridiplantae > Streptophyta > Magnoliopsida > Myrtales > Lythraceae > Lagerstroemia > Lagerstroemia fauriei. The sequence goes on along the minus strand of JAOYND010126766.1, from coordinate 6,153 downwards.
TTATTATATTAGATAAAATAATTATTGTTGAAATATAAATCTCATATACGAGAATTGATAAGTTGAAATTTGATTTATAAGAGAAGGGGTGCCACCAACCTATTATTATATTAAACTTTTAGGTTAAACATGAGCCCAACCTTTTATAAGCCTGGTTGAAATTTTATATGGTATCAGAACATGTTACCATGTGAGCTTACATCGTGACATGCTCGAATGTGAAACTCGTGACCAATTAAGCCCAAAGATCAAAAGAAAAATGTCTGTCTCATGACTAGTTTATAGAGATTGGAAAAGAAAGTCCGCCTCATATCAATTGTTAGTCCGAACATGGAAAAAAGAAAACTCGCAACTTGGTCATGTGTCTCCCTCGCCTGAGTACAAGAAAAAAAATATCCGGCTCGATATTAGTTATTGAAGGCAGGTATGTTATGGGCACTTGGTAAGTGAGGGTAAGTCACGTTGTCGTATGAGGGCGAGTATTGAGATATAAATTCTACATTGGAGGGCTGATAAGTTGAAACCAAATTTAAAGGAGAATGAGTAGCACCAGTCTATCGATTTAAATTTTTGAGTTGAATATATGATTAACTTCTCATAGATCCGGTTGAAATTTTATAAATATGGATATTTAAAAAGAGAACAAATATTATCAAAAAAAAGAGAACAAATACAATATTAATGTAATGGTTATTTTATATAATGTGCTAACTTTCTATGGAGAAGTATCGAGCAAAAAAAAAAAAACTTTCTATGGAGGAGAGCGTGGGCCGACGCGCCAGGGCCCCGGGGCGGAGTTGCAGCAAGGTAAGTTGTTGCAGCGGGACCCACATCCTGACAGTTTTTGGTACACAAATACAAGCGTTTGGCATGTGACAGGTGGGGCCCAGGGTTTTGAACGTCTTTTTGCTCTCTCTCTCTCCTCTCTTGCTTTTCCTTTGCTTTTTCCTCTTCTCCTGATCGAAGGTTTTACTTTAGGGGACAGTCAGCATTGGGTGATGGTTAGCCAATCACGGCCACGTCAAGGATATGGGCGGATTGCATACAACTTGTGGGGGGTAAGATTGTCCAAAAATTAATTATTATGAATTACCAACGAAGTTGGTCTGAATGGTAAGTAGTTCGGCGCCGCTTAAGGAGGTCTTGAGCTCGAGACCTCATGTACCCAGACACTCCCCTTAGGAGCCTCACTCACCATTGCTAGATGTGCGACCCGGGGCGACCAACGGATTAGTTAAGTATGGTTGGCTAAATGATGTCATCTTACCGCTGGTGGGACCTGCTTGGATACCGTGACTGGCGACTAAAAAAAATTATTATGAATCAATAATCATCAATAATTATGTTGAAGGTCACAGTGAAATAAAATGAGTTAAGTTCCACAATTCAAATCCCCCAAAAGCGTTTTCTTATGGGTAGAGGCTTTTAGTCCTCTTGAACCCGTCAGATTCGCCTGACTTACCCGGCACACGTGGTTTGCGGGCTATTGCGTTTGCCCCGAGGAGAATGTGTCGCAACCACCACTAGTCGGACTCGAAAGATGCTTGGATACCTGTGTTATATATATATATATATATATATATATATATAAAAGAATTAAGTTCCACAATGTATAATAGGGTTCTTGGTGACCCCACATCTTCGATAGCCCGGATCTTGTCGAGACTGGCTACAATACTGCAATGTGGGAGAATAAATTGCAAGAGTTTGCCCAATTTTACTCCGAAAGCATGCTTTTGAGGATTAAGCTTTAGGTTATGGGCTCTCGTGACTTCAAGAACTTCCTTTAAGTTTCGGATACGCTCCGCTTCCATTGCTGACTCGGCATCAAATCGTCGTCATACGCCTCCATGCTTGCCACTCTGGCTGAGTTATCGCTTGAACATTTTGTTCACTAACATTGATGGGTTGCTTCCTGCACTCTTCAGCCCAAAAGGCATCACTTTAGAACGGTGTGTATCGTCCGTCTGTATAAAACACCATTATCTAGCTTTAACTGTAATACACATCCATAAAACTAGGCAATTGATTTTGAGAGTGGAGTTCGCCTGTCGATTAATCATTAGGAGAGGATATGAATCCTTTAGGCACGCCTTACTGAGATCTGTGTAATCAACACACTCGTGCCACTTTTCCGTTAGTCTTTTTTTTTTTACTAGAACATCATTAACCGCCCAACTCTGGAAGCGCACTTTACAGGTGGGTGAACAACCACCACTAACATTAGCACGTCAATGCAACACCACTAAAGGCTCAGTACAATACAAGAAATCGGTGTTCGCTAAGTAGCAAGTTCAAGAGTCTCTTCTGACAATATTACTTAGAACGAGAATTGAACATGTGATATCAACCTCACCAAACCACACGAATTTTGTCCCGTAAAAGACATCAATCACGTCAAATGCCCATCTAATTCATTTTCTTCCTATTCTTTTGCTATGTTTCTCCATCTTGTTAATTTTTTAGTTCTTTTCCTTAATTTTTTAAAATGTGATTGATGTCATAGTATCAAAAAGAGATCGAGGGACAAAATTCTCAAGAAAACCGAGCTCATATTCACTCAAACTTATATATGGTGGCACTTCAATTCTTTTATATTTCATATTTCAATCAATTAACTATCCGACGTAAGATTTATTCCTTAACACCCGCACTCGTGTGACAACATGTTTACACTTTGACAGTTGACCGCGGACCAGGCATTTATCTTCTATAATCAGGCGAGGGGAGACAATCGCCCGTTTTTTATTATGGTCTGAGATTGACATGGTGTGAGTTCACATGATAACTGATTCTTAAATCGTGTAAAATTCATGAATTAAAATAATGGAAGATGGAAAAATTAAAAGACTAAAATTACGGTTAATTATTAACACGGATTGATTGAGATAGTTCGACACATTTTCCTCTTTAAGTAAAGTCTTGGGGTCAATTCTTATGAATGAAAAAATTCAGGATTGAGAAATTTTATCCCGTAAAAGGCCAACTGAGCTCGAATTTGGATCAGTTAATATTCGTTAGACTTTTAAATATTAGATAGTATCCATAATAAGGGACAATTATATAACTTGACCTACTAATTTTATAAGGAGAGCGCCGCTATAAGTTTGTGAATCTCAATAAAAAAAAAAGTTTACTACATCTCCAATTAATGGGATGCTTCCTTTCTATTCATCCAGTCTATGTATCTCCTTTATACACCGAAAAAAAATTCAAATTCTTACTTTTTATTTTTATAGAAGGTTATACTTGAGATATAGAATTTAGTACAATGATATTACCTTCGATTTGGGATCAAGATTTTATAGATTGAATTTTCACCCCTTAGACTCCTGTTTCCTCCTATACCCTTCTAAGCCCATGATCCTTCTATGTAAACGAAAAAAGGGGGTTGCATGACACATGTTGAATTGTCGAAGACAATTTAGTTCCCTGGAAGAGTCACGATGAGGACGGTGATTTAGCATTCCAAAAAACTGACTCCAAAGCAGTTTGGTAAGGTCAAGGTTTCATGTTCGGATCTCCTCTACGCAAAATCTGATAGAAGTAGCTCTTTGGATGCGGACTTTGGCGAACACCGACTTCACAGAATGTGTTAGACTTTTGATGGTGCTGTGTTGACGAGACTGGTATTAGTACTGGTTATTCAATTCGTCTGATATGTTCCCGACTGAATATTTAAGTAATGGTAATGCACCCTTGGTATCAAGCCCTGTTGCTTGATGTTGGGCAGCAAGGGAGGTGAACAATCATATCATTGGCAGTGCTTGGAAAACTGGCAGATGACTCTCTGGAACTCCCGATATGCATCATCATCATCCCTGATGTTACAAGCCAGAGTCTTGTAGATGGTGGAGAATGGGCACCATTGGAAACATTCAGCTACTGAAAGGTCCTGTTTCCTTCTCGTCACTACTGATGTTCTCCTCTTACGGCTAAGAAAGAAGGTTACCAGACAGACCCACTTGTGGGGTCCCACTCCTTCACATGCTGGGGATCCTATTTAAATCCAAGGCACCAGCCTATGGACCTATGAACATCTAACCGGCCATAGACAGCTTTAGTGGAACTTTGGCACTACCTACCATATCTTTGATGACAAGATAGTCTACAAGATAATAATATGAACACCATTGCCCTCTATTTATGCCACGATATATGAAATTATTATCTTATAAATAATCGATTTATATTACGTACGCGTTGGTCGAGAGTGGTTCTAACAGCTCTTTTTTTTAAATAAGATCTCGAATTCGGATATCGTAAATAAAGAAAATCTATAATGAGAAGAGTTTTATCTTTTACTAGTTGATTAACCTGGTTCGAACCTAGGGATCATTTAAGGTTTGTTATGAGCAGACACAAAGCCGAGTTCCGAGAGAGATGTACAGTACTTTAAACACTCGTCATTATGCACCGTGGCACCACGACTGTTTCATACGGTCATGATTTTTCAATCACGGTAGCGCAGCATCCGTGGTTGGCTGCCACGTCGCTCGTAATTATGCGTCGTGATACCGTGACTGAAAAACTGTGACTGTGACTGTACAGGCACGATTAAGTAAAGGCGTCCGAAAAGAATATTATGCCATCCGAGTTCGAAGAATTACGATTATGTTTCAAACCAATTAATTATTAGCTGGGAAAAAGTGAATTTTTATTGGAATTTGGAAGGGAACATGTTCCCTTGATCACCGGAGGAAAGGTAATGGTTTCCATACTGTTTGTGTCCTTAAGGTTGTCTTTGCTGTGGTCAATGATTAAAAAATTCCTTCACTCACATGAATGGTTGATTGATATTATTTAATATTTTTTAAATAATTTTAGTTCGATAATATTAGCGAATAAACTTTGTGATTAAAAGAGAATTTTATCAAGGATAAATAATCTAATTACATCTGTACTTTGACCGAATTTCAACTTTTAACATGAACCTTTTTACGTGACCAAGGAAGGCACAAACTTTAAAACATTTGTTCCGTTTAGCACGTCGTCTGTTTTTCCATATAAACTAACGGACTATCCTATGTGGCACGCTTTCATAGCAAAGGACGAGTGATGTGGCAGTGCCACGTCAAATACGTTTAAGAAAATGTCGAGTTTACCCCTTACTCTTCATTAATTTAAACGCACATTAATTACTTGATTTAATAGATTTTAAATTTTAAAATTTATTTATTACAGAAGAATATGTTCTAACTGGGTACTCGGAACCTGTGGTATAATATAGGTTCTGAGAAGCTGCAGGGACGTTTAGGGGAAGAAGAAGATAAAATTATAAAATTATCCTCGATAACTTTAAATTAATGAAAAGTATTTAATGGTAAACTCGGTATTTTTTAACGTTTTTGATGTAACATGGTCACATCAGCCATCATTTGCCACATAAGCGTGCAAGGACAGTCCGTTAGTTTTGACAGAAAAATAGACGGTGTACTAAACGGGACAAACATTTTAAAATTCGTGTTTTTTTAGATCACGCGAAAAAAGTTTGTGTTAAAAATTGAAATTCAATCAAAATATATGTGCAATTAAATTAGTAACCATTTTATCAATTATTAAGCATATTTCGCTAGAATTTAAATTAATTATTGAATATTTAACGACGCGACAGGGAAAAAGAAATTCCTCTCGTGAAACTTTTGAGCACATGTGGGACCGCACCAAGCTGCTAACCCTTTGACCGACACAGGACACACCCACCCGAAGATTCATTGGATTCCTACGATGATATAAAGGTGTCTTGAGAGTGGCTAGCAAATGCTCAGATTTTGTGTCATTCACACTTGGCTCTTCCTTATTGGTGCTGGGGTTGTGCACGGTATAAGATAGATTCAGAACCGATCTATGTCAGGTTATGGGTAGATTTAATGAAATCTGAGTTGGTTACGAGTGAAATTTAAGGGAATGGTCGGTTCTAGCACCCCAGACGCACCGGAACTAGAACATGTTAAAAACTTGTTCGCATGATTAGTTTTAATCGTTGGAGACTTCTTCGCTTGTGCTCTAATTCTCGATCTTTCATTTGACATGATAATTATGCACATTTGATGAGTTTATTGTTCGTGAAATATCGTTATAACTTAGAAATCAGTAACAAATAATAATTAAATATACTACAGACATACTTAAAATCACGATATATTTTTGACG
>JAOYND010126657.1:0-10281 GCA_025802135.1 Lagerstroemia fauriei | reverse complement strand
TGAATGACAAAAAATAAAGATTTAGGACTAAAATGACAAAAGTGCAAAAGGTTGAGGACCAAAAGTGTCATTTAACCAAAAAAAATGGAAGTTGCAGCCAGAAATTTGTTCGACAATCAACGTCAAGAAAGTCTAAGTTTGTACGACATCGGACATCTAGATCCTACGATCCATCATTGGTCCATCTTTGTCAACTTGTCCCCCGCACCGCCACTTCTTCACTCGCGTGAGTTATTCCTAAGCAGTTGGAATCTTTGACTTCAATCACAAATACGAAAAAAAGAAAAGAAAAATCTAATGCTGCTATGATTAGAAAAATAATAATATAAGAAGGAAGAGAAAGAGAATATGGTGTTGCATGGTTGAAATCGCTCTCGCACTGAGAATGCTTTAAGTTAGATTTTATCAGTGAAATTTTTAATGCATATCATTCCCTCTTTGTTCTATTCTTTCTGGTCCTATATATTTTTTTGTATGATAAAGTTTTGTATGTAACGGTGCTTACATGATGATAGAGATTCATCAATTCTTAAAATTTTTTTTATATAATATCTAAAAATAAAAAAAAGGCAACCCAAAAAGTGGATGAATCCTACAAGTTAGTGTCACCACATAAGTACTGTCACGCGATAACATCATTACATATAAGACTTTCTTATGGTGAGAATTGAACCCAGTGTTGATTTCTGAGTTGTTGTGAGCGAACTGTTGGCGAACTCGGCGACTAGGGCTGAGAGGGGACTATCGATTACATTGGTGAAAGACTACTGGAGACGGGTCCGAGTTTACATCAGACATTATCGTGTGGCAAGATGCTTAGATATTGTATTATTTATAATAATGGGCCTTACAGAAATTGAATACATTTCCATCCAAAAACTCTAAATTATCAGATGATGATATTCGTTCTCTTATAAACTCATTATTGTCATCTTATATGACCGGTGTGTGATATAACACTCAGAATCTCTTGATCTCAGATAGAGAGCAGTAGTAATTATAATATCAAGCCTCCTTTCTTTGCAAAAATAAGATGTAGAAGAGCTCAATATTCCCATATATTATCAAACACAACGTATAGTTTGAACTTGTATAATTTACATGCGATAATAAGTTTTACAACAAGAAAGAGGAAACTACAGTCCACAAAACAAACTCCCAGAAGAAACACAATAAAAACGCCATAGTGACTGAATATTTAGTGTGTAATGCATAATGGTTTCATTGTGTAAATTACCGTTAATGAAATTTTGCTCCTCCATGCTTCAATAGTCAAACCTGGCTCCCTGCATGCACGTTCTCGCCCATCTCGAGCCCTCCGGAGCGAGCGCTGCCCACGTCCGTTATGAATCTCGACCAGTACCAGTGCGTCTCCCAGACCTTGCCCATCTCCTCGATCGGTATTCCCTTTGTCTCGGGAAGGAAGAAGTACACGAATAGCGACATGGCCAGAATGATGAACGAGAAGAAGATGAAGAGTTCGAACTTGAGGTGGCAAAGCATCTTGAGGAAGACTTTGGCCACCTCGAACGTGAACATGATGTTGTTGGAGATGCTGACACGCTGAGCGGCCAATCGAATATCAGGTGGGAAGATCTCACTGGGCACAACAAACCCTAGTGAGCCCCATGACCATGCGAAACCTGCGACATAGATGCATATGAAGAGCACCACGACTATCGCATACCACTTGGTGAGGTCCCCCAGGTTCCCGTCGACTCCGGATTTTGCAGCAATGCATATCGTAGAAAGTATCTGCAGCAAAACAGGAGACAAATTTCAGCAACTCGAAATGCATCTTGTAACAAGGATCTGCAACAGAAAAAGAGTCTTCTGTGAGCAAATACTTCGACCTGGCAAATCAACATCTGAGCCCCACCCTCAAGGAAAAGGAATCTCCTGCCCCACTTGTCGACACCATAGATGGAAACCAAGGTGGCAACAACATTAACTGAGCCGATAATGACGGCGGACATGAGGGCGGCATCCTTCTTGAACCCGATTGCCTCGAAAATAAGGGGCGAGTAGAACATGATCACGTTGATGCCGGCTAGCTGCTGGAAAAACGGGATCAGGATGGCCATCGTGAGATGAGGCCGGTACTTCCTCAGGAGGAGATTCCTCCATGGATGCACGACCTGACTCGAGGCCTCGAATGCTGCAGTGAGATCGTCAAACTCCTTATCCACATCATCGGTCCCCCGGATCTTCTTGAGCATCTCCCTGGCCTTCTCCTTCTGGCCACGCTTGATCATCGTGCTGGGCGTGTCGGGGAGGACGAGAGATCCGATGGTGATGATGAGGGCTGGGACCAAGGCACCTCCCAAGCTCAGTCTCGAGGCCAAAACGCTCCCGATCTCGGCGAAATAGTAGTTCAATATGTTGGCCACGAGAATCCCGACTGTGATCGACAACTGGAGACCGATACGGAGTGTTGCCCTGTACTTGTATGGTGCCACCTCAGAGAGGTACAGAGACATGGACTGTAAAAAAGTTTCACCAATCAGAAGTTACCATCATAAACAACTTTTTCCATCTAATCTGAATTAAATTCATACATACATACATACATATATATATATATGTATATTCAGTAGTCATAAATTGGTCATAGACTATACGAGTCATTAGTCTTAATCGATTAACAATGATCAGCCGAATTATAGACATCCAATGCCAACTAAACCAAGCTATATTTACTAAAATGATAGAAATTTCTTTGCTAAAATACTAAAAAATAGAATTAAATATAGATCAGTTTAGAACAAACCATTTTTTTTCATTCTGTTTAAAGAATAAATATTTATTAACTTCTTTTTTTTGGCATCACTAGCATCTAGAAGTTTCTTGAATCATTGGCTAATTCAGTTCGAACTGGGCCGGCCGATTAAGGAATAAAACTCTTCTGGTATGAGTTTTATCCATTCTTTAGTTAGTATTTTATTTAATAAATTAAATTTTCAATCATTAATATATTATATTTATATTTTCAAAGTTATGAGGCTATATCTCTTTTCAAGAGACATTAAAATGATAAATTACACAATGAATTATATCATTTCATAAAATGTAATAAAGAAGTCAATAATTAACTTATGCCCATCATACCGAGCGCGTAGATAATAGTAGTTGGACGGACGAAATCCGTATATCCCCAAATATCATTAAAAAAAATATTCCGGTAGCAAACAACTTATTACGATTAACTATTAACGTCCCTTTTTTTTTGCTAAAAAACTATTAACCTTCTTTTACGATGAACTATTATAAATAATGTTAATTAACAAAGTCAAGAAGCAATCTTGACATTGAAAAGTACATGAGCTGTTTTTCTATTTATAGAAAAAGAAACAGAAATTCTCCTGAGAAAGTAGCCGTCAAAGTTAACATGAGTACCTACTAAAATAGAAAAGAAAAAAGAGTCAGAGTTGACAAGATGAAGATAGAATCAGATTTCATGGACCTAATATGAAATTCAGGTGGAAAGATCATGAAAAACCGAAACCTAAAAAATCCGTCCGGTCTGAAATAGATCGAAATCACATAAAAAGTAAAATATTATAATAAGAAATTCATCTTATTATTAAATTTTAATTATAAAAATGATAATTTAATGTTTTAGACTTGAATTTTATTTCATATTTATACTATTTAACTTGTTTTATACACCAAATATTTATAATTAGTAGTTTTTTATTTATTAAAGAATTTTATCTTATAATAAAGAATATGGTATCTAAAGGTAAAAGAATAAAATTATTCTTAATAATATATATTTTATTTATATTATATTATATTCTTTTTTATTTTTTATTTTTAAAAAACTTAAAAAATTTGTCTGAACATCTTCTTCCTCAATTTTGTGATATGCAGTGTTCATCGGCTCAGCTTGCTCGCAGCTCAGCATCTGCGGCAACCCTGGTGATCGTCGCAACCTCCAGAGCCCCATCTTCGGGCCACCACCGTGGCGACCTAAAACTTGTTCGCCACCTTAGCGATCATCTCGGCTTCGAGGACGGGAGCCCGAACCAGTAGAGAGAGAAAATTTTCTCTCTCTACTGGTTCTGCTTGGAGCCGCTGAAAACACGGGCGTCGGAAGGAGGGACAAAGCTGAGGATCTAGACGATGGAATCGAGGGGCGTCAAAGGGAACAAGGTTGCTCAGAGCGATGGAAAACGCGGGAATCGAAGGGACGAAGCTAGGGAAGATTGTTCGTGGGCTCGAGGGACGATGACGATGATATGTGGGAAGACGCTGGCTGACGATGGAGTTATGTGCTTGTCGGAGAGAGGGAATGGGGTCGCCGGAAGGGCTCTGTGCACGGGCAAAGGAGAGTGGCAAAATCTTGAAAATTAGATGAACATGAGTGGAGCATTTATTTCTATTCCCTCCAACAAAAAGTTTCTCATTTCTCAGTTTTTCCTGAAAATATTTTTTTTTTCATTTTTTTTGTAAATCAGAGTACAGGGATGATTGAAATCAGCATCGAACTCGAAATCCAAATCAAGGAATTGGGCAAAGATCGAATTGATCAGCACCTGGCTAGTGAAACCGACTCCCAAACCGAGCAACACACGGTCGACGATAAACATCCAGATCGCCTCGGCAAAGCCGCTGAAGATAGCTCCGGTGGAGAAAAGGATCCCACCGAAGAGCACGGACAGCCTCGGCCCGAACTTGTAGGTCACCGTGGACGCGACCGGTGAGGCCAACATGGCGGCCAAGTAAACGGAAGATGTGAGCATGGTCAACTTTCGACTCTCGTACAGGCAGTGGCAGCCCATGCTCGAGTCACCGAACTCCTCCGGGCAACCTGATGACGGGAAGAACTTTTCCAGGAACGACGGCGGCATCGCCGTGACAGCACCTGTGAATCATTTTCCAGAATCGGACAAAGCTATGAGAGGAGTTGACGCGGAAGTAGAACCAAATAAGGTCGTTAAAAAGAGTACCGGAAATCCCAATGTTGTAACCAAAGATGAGACCAGCCATGGCGGCGACGATGCACGCCACCGTCACAAAGGGGGTGAGGTGCCCTGGGTACCCCTCCTTTCTGTCGATGACTATCATTCTGGCTCCGACTGCCGGCATCGTGGCTCTTTTCCTCGGCTCCCTCTCACAGATAACAGCTAGAGAAGTGTTGAAACTTCAGAGTTCAGAGATTTTATAGGGTGCCTGTCTGGTAGGTGAACTTCACCTACCAGTCTTATGATTAATTTAATAGTAGATAATCTAAATATGAATTTAAAATATTTAAAAACTGATTGTCATTTTGTGTAACTATCACCGACGTAGGAGAAGCTACCGGGACGGGAGAAGAAAGGTGGTTCAAGGAGCAGGAATTTCTTTTGCTTCGATGTAGGGACGTCGCCGTATATCTCAAGCAAAGGAAATGGATGTATGATCCACGATCGCTCGCGAAAATGGGAGGGAAAGTCCAAAGTACACAAGTTAGAACAGAGGGGAAAAAAGTCATTGTGAGCTTTGGAGAATTTTTAACGATGGAGATAAGTAAAGTAGCATTAAACTTTGATTGAAAAAATTTAACTCTAGAAGTCGAATGCTGACTCCTACGACTGAAATTTTTAGCGAAAAGAGAGAGGGAGAGGTGGGGGAAGAGAGTGGTAGCGGTTACATTGGATAAAAGATTGAACGAAAGAAGAAGAAGAGTTTGTGGCGGAAGGAGGTGAGGGCTGGGAAGGCGATAAGCGGCGGCCGCGATGGCGAGGGGAGGGCAGCCATGGCCCATGGGCAGAGAAAGAAGAGGGATGGGTTGAGAAGAAGAAGAGTAGAGATTTACTTATTTGACCTCGTTAAATTTTAAATGACAGAAGAGTTGCGTGGGGGCAAAACTGACATTTCAATAACCTGGCCACACACTCCAAGTGGCATTGCCACGTCATGGTTCATTTGCCCGTTTTTAACGTGCCACATAAGACAAATCCGTTAGTTTTGACGGAAATAGTAACGGTGCATTAAATCGGACAAATATTTTATAGTTAGTGCAATTATAGGTAATAACGAAAATGTCGCGTCAAAAGTGAGAAATTGACTTAAATTCAAGTCTAAATAGATTATTAACCTCCCTTTCTTATAAGTAAGTACTATTATATAATAGCACCGTATTCATAACTTTAATTTCACTAAATCATATGATAATGAAATTCAGACCACTAGATTAGCACTTCTAGTGGTATGCATCTTTTTTTTTTGCTAGTTAATGGTGGCATATTAAATTAAATAGAAATAAAGCCTACATCAGAGCCTTTGGGCAGAAGACTCCCGCAGAGCAAACAAAAGGCGAGAGTTCACCCCCAAATCCAGGTTTTCAACAGAGCGTACATCCATGGCCTGCTTCAAACTAGCAAAATGATGGGCAACAAAATTCCGCTCTCTTGGGATCCAATAGCACTCCCAAGAGTCAAGATTGCGGAGATAGCTTCGAGCATCCTCCATGAGGTTCCGAATCTCCCAAGGTATGGTTCTCTTCTGTTTGAGGGCTTCGGTCACAATTTGGGCGTCTGAGTAGATCTTGATGTGGTTCCACCCAATTTCTTCTGCTTGCTTGATTGCCAATAAGAGTGCTTGGGCCTCTGCTTGTAGGGGGCTGTTCGTTATTAGTTCTTCGTGCCAGTAGTGAATTAGGTCTTCTCCTTTGAAAGCAGCTCCTCCCAGTCCCGTCCTTCCATTGCTCCATGCAGCATCTGTATAGATTTTGATTGTCTCGTTTTCTTCGTGTGAAGGCTGTCCCTGTAAAGTGCCTGGAGGTTGTTCCTGTGATATGCATGCAGCCTTCATCGGATGTTCTGCAGTCTCGGAGCACTCGTGGAAGTCTATATCTCCTCCTTGTTCCCGGTAATATCTTTTGATCCTGCAAATGAAGAAGTTTAAATCTTGTCTTGGATAGCCATGTAGGTTAGAGTTTCTAAGATCCCATAAGTAATAGAGTAGCACCGATCCGAAGAGCATAAAGCTTTTCGGGTTGATAACTCCTTGAGTAAATTCTGACGGGGGATCAATTAGAAACTCTAGAAAAGCTAAGGGTGAAATGGTGGGTAGGGGAATGTCCCACAGATGCCATGGAGACTCTCTCCATGCTACTCTGTAAAAAACACAATTCTTGAATAAATGGTCAAAGGAGTCAGGTCCTGCATTGCATACAGGACATATGCCTCCCTCAGTTTGGGGCCAAGGAAGGCACTCACTCCCTATTCTCCATAAGTGGAGTTTGTATCTTTCATGTAATTTCAATCCCCATAGCTTTTTCCAAAACCCTTTGTTTGAGTAATTGAACCTGTGCTCTTGCTCTAGCAGATAATAAGACTTAACCGAGTGCTCACCAGAGGTATTTAAGGTCCATACTAATTCATCATCCATTTCCTCCTGTGGTAAGTATATAGCCATGATTTTTTCCACTGTATTTTCATCAAATAGCAGATTGAGGATTGAGGCATTCCATCTTCTAGGACTAGAGAGAATGATGTCACTTACCTTTAAGTCATTGTTAAGCATTGTAGAGCTGGAAAAAGGACTGAGAGGAGTAGATATACCTGGAACCCACTTGTCAGTCCAAACTCTGATGTTAGTACCCTTACCAACTAGATAGCAACTACCTTTTGTGATAGTTTCCCTACAGTTCTGAAGTCCTTTCCATGTTATTGAATTGTTTGCTCCATTCCTTTGCCTAGCATGTAGAAAATTGCCATACTTGTGTTTCATTAGATTATGGGCTAGACTTTTTGAGTCCTTTGACAGTGCCCATGCAGTCTTAGAAAGTAAGGCCCTATTCTGATCTGCTGCTCTCCTAAAGCCTAATCCACCACATTCTTTTGGAGTACAAAGACTATCCCAGCTCTTTGGTGCATAGTAGTGCGATTCTTTCTCTGTCTTGCCCCACCAAAACTTGCAGTTGATTTGGTCTATTTTTTTGCATATGGCTGCTGGTAACTTGAATAAGGACATTGTGTAGTTTGGGATACTGTTTAGTGTCGATCTTATCAATGTTGCTCTTCCAGCCCAGGATAGTGTTCTTGCCTTCCATGCCTCCAATCTTCCCTTCATCTTATCTAAAATATATTGGAAAGAGGCAGTTCTCTTTCTCTTGATGAATAGAGGGTTCCCTAGGTATTTAGCCTCTAATTTGAGCTTTCTCATTCCTAGGTTTTGCTTGATGTCCCTTCTTGTGCCAGGCCTTATATGTCTTGAAAAAAATATCCCTGATTTGTCCCTATTAATGGTTTGGCCGCTCCAAATGCAGAACTTGTCAAGAATGGCTTTGCATGTGGCTATTTCCTCCTGTTCAGCCTTTGCCAAAATCAGTAAGTCATCAGCGAATAACATATGCGTTATGGTAGGTCCTCCTCTACTAATTCTGACACCCTTTATCCTTCCTTGTTGTTCTTCCCTGCGGAAAAGTCTAGACAAAGATTCCATAACAATGATGAACAAATATGGGGACATGGGGTCTCCCTGTCTCAATCCTCTAGATGGTTTGAACCGGCCATAAGGTGACCCGTTTAAAAGAATGGACATTGATGTTGTGGTAATGCATTGTTCAATCCATTTGATGAAAACCTCATGAAATCCAAGTTTTTTTAGAATGGTGAGCAAAAAAGGCTAGTCCACTTTATCAAAAGCTTTTGCTAAATCAATTTTGAGACCAATGAAACCTTTTCTTGCTTTTGATTTGTTCATGTAATGCAGAATTTCTTGTGCTACCATTCCATTTTCATTAATCCACCGTCCTTCTAAAAAGGCTGTTTGGTTAGGAGCAATGATTTTATGCATAAAGGGTTTTAGTATGTTGGAAATGATTTTTGAAATCAGCTTGTAACAGACATTTGAGAGGCTGATTGGTCTAAAGTCTTTGAAAGTGCATGCTCCTTTACACTTTGGAATGAGGGTGATAAAAGTATTATTCCATTCCTTTAGCAGAAATCCATTTTGAAAAAATCTTTGTACAGCTCTTACTACTTCTACCTTGATGATATTCCAGTAGTGCTTGTAGAAGATAGCTGACATACCATCTGGCCCTGGCGCCTTAAGTGAAGGTATACTCTTTAATGTAATAAAGATTTCCTCTTCTGTGGGGATCTGGATGAGACTTTCATTTTCTTGTTCTTCTATGATATTTTCAAAGAGTCCCTCCAGATCCTCTGGAAATGCTGGTCTGTCCGCCTTGTACAGATTCTGGAAATTCCTGAGGAAGTATTCCCCTATCTCATGATAGCTATGAATCCACTCATTGTTTTCCTCTTTGACTGCACAAATCTGATTCTTCCTCCTTTTGATTATGGTGGAGAGGTGAAAAAACTTTGAGTTCCTATCTCCATCCTTAATCCAAAGTTCTCTTGATTTTTGTTTCCAGATGATATCTCTCCTAATTAGTTGTTCATCCAGTTCAGCTTGAAGGAGAGTTTCTTCGTATAAGTTTTGCTCTGTGGGTTCACCCTTTTGAATAGAGTCAATTTGTCTCTGTAGTGTATCAATCTTTTGATTGCAATCTCCAAAGGCTATTCTATTCCATACCTTCAAATGTTTTTTGGTGTTTTTTATTTTGAGAGACAATTTAAACTGATGTGAGCCTTCTACTGGCTCAGCCCATGCTTTGGATACCACTACTTTGCTATGTTCATCCCTAAGCCAGGCTGCCTCAAATCGAAAGGGTCTATGATTAGGAGTGTTTTCCATCCACACTTTTAGTAAAATAGGGTTATGGTCTGATTTCGAGGCTGGGATATGTAGCACCCCTGCTTTGGGGAATAGAGTTCTCCATGATTCATTTGCTACTGCTCTATCCAGCCTCTGTCTAATATGTGCTAACCCTGTCCTTTTGTTTCTCCAGGTGAATGGATTTCCTACAAATTCTAGGTCTATGCAGCCCGAGTTGTCCATGAAGTTCTGCAAGTAATTCGTAGACGATTGCCCTATTGATCTGCCTCCCCTTTTGTCTTTTTGGCTATTTATTTCATTGTAATCTCCTATAATGACCCAAGGGTTTGTGATTGTGTTAGCCATGTCATTAAGCATATTCCAGAAAGGTTGTTTTTGATGTGCATAAGGGGGGCCATAAATACATGTTAATAACCAGTCTCTTGGTAGTATTTGGTGGCTTATTCTAGTATGTATCATAAACTGAGATTGGTGTAGAATTTGTACCTCGAGTTCTTGATGCCACATCAGACATGTTCCGCCCGCCTTTCCAATCGATTCCACACAGCATATTCCTTGCATGCCACATCTTCGTGCCACCTGTTCACATCTATCCTTTCCCACCTTCGT
>JAOYND010126553.1:0-10282 GCA_025802135.1 Lagerstroemia fauriei | reverse complement strand
ACAAAAAAATTAGCAAAAGCATTTATATATTTGAACGTATAATTTTTAATTTTTATTTAAATTATTGAAATTTTTATGTTATTTTCACATTTTCCTTATTTTCTATATTTCTTTATTTTTACAAAATTTTAAAAATTTCCAATTTTTTATATTTTCACAAATTTTAAAAAATTTTCAAGCTATTCATATTTTTTGAATATTTTTTTTAATTTTCCTATATTTTATAATCTTTTTTATGTTTTTACAATTTTTATGATATTTTTTCTAATTTAAAAATTTTTAAGATTTTTATTTTAAACTTTTTATTTAAAAATATTATTTAAATTTTTTTTAAAAAGGAGAAATTTATGAGGGACCTAATTGATAAAAAAAAAAAGAAATTACGATGGGGAGCTAATTGATAAAGAAGAAATTAAGAAGGAGATCTAATTGATAGTATAATATTGTTGTTAGTGCGAAAACCAAATTGAAGAAAAATAAATAGAGAGAAGGACCTAATTGATAGTATAATCACGCCGTTAATGTTCATTTTAATGGAGGGACCTAATTGAAACCATGAGGGACCCAATTGATGTCATGAGGGACCCAATTGAAGCCATGAGGGACCCAATTGATGTCATGAGGGACCTAATTGAAGTCAGGATGGGCCTAATTGATACCACCAAGGACCTAATTGATTACCACCAAGGACCTAATTGAAACAATCAGGGACCTAATTGAAGTCATGAGGGACCCAATTGATATACTAAAAGGGTATAATTGAGGCAAAAACCCCACTTAAGGACCCAACTGATGCAAAATGCATCTCTGAGGGAGTTAAATGAGGTAAAAAATCTCTCAGGAATCTAAGTGATGACAAACTCATCTCTCGAGGGCCAAATTGTTAATTTACTCAAAAAAGTTTGGCCTGACAATTTTGACAAAAAACAGCCCGACCTGACCCATTTACACCCCTAGTTACTGGACTATCGAATTATCAGATGGAACTCAAGGTTTAGAGTAACAGTGTGGGACCCCGGAAACTCATAGGTAATGAGATATTTCTTTCAGGATTTTTAAAAATAATTTGAAATTTAAATTACAAAACGTTATATCCCTGAAATAACTGCGATTCTTTGGGCAGAATTGGGATAATAAAGGAAGGAAGGAGCTGAGCCTCAACTTTGAATTCCGTTGGAGAAGGCTCGTGGGAGGAGGTGATTCACGGTCGAGGTCAGGAAAAAACACAAGGGATCTTCATCTTTATGTATGTCCTCCCCAATTCGGTCTTTCCTTTTTTTTCCCCTTAACACGAACTGGATTCCTTCTCCTACAAGAAAATCTTGGTTGGTCCTAGAGCACCAGCTCATAAATCGATTTAGTGAGGAAATACATGTAAGTATAAGTGCAAATTAAAACCCAAATTTTGTAGAGACATGAACCCAAGTTCTTGAATTAAATTATTTTCACAGGACAATAATTAGAAGAGTACATACCTTGATTCATATTGATTTCTTATGTTCAGGCGATCAAAATAAAAGATTTTCTTTAGAGAAAATCGGTTTCTCTCCCTTAGTCCCTTCTTTCTGAGAAAGTTTTCAGTGGAGCGGTCATACTACGTAGGCGATGCTGATATGGTATATCCGTCCAATCGGAATTCACCATTTATATATTTTTCCAATTAGAGTTTACCATTTATTAGGTTTTTTTTAATATTTTTTACCATTTATATATTTTTCCAATTAGATTTCACCATTTATTTAAATTTTTAACATTTTTTAAAGATTTTTAAGAATTTAAAAAGCATAAATATATAATTATTGATTACATGTCAAGTTCTGATTAGACGGAAATACCATGTTAGCATCGCCTATGAGGTATGACCGCTCCACTGAAAACTTTCTCCTTCTTCCTACCCTTATCACCTTCGTTTCCTTCATCGTCCATGCTAGCTAGCCGTGCGAAAGGTGAAGTATGGGCAGGTACATTGTCATCGGATTCGAACATCTCTTCATTCATGTAAAATGGGATATTGCAGGAGTATATCATTTTCTTGGCTCAAATCACAGGTGAGGTTCTGGAATGTAAACATTCTCTCTCGGACCGTACATGTATTGACCTTGAGAATCGACCGAGATAATTTCTATTATACATCCAAGTCCTATCTGATAGAATATTCATCTGTAAAATATTTCATATATTAACAACTTTATTATGAAAGAAACTTCTATTAACACTCTGTGAAAAATTTAAAATATATAAATATTGATAACTAAACATTGAAGTAACATAAATAATCATGTGTCAAATTGAAATATCACATTATCAAAAAAATAATTACACTTTAAAAAATAATTAAATACCTTCAAACTAATTGTTGTAACCAGTTGTGCACACAATACTCGGATTCTTCTTTACTTTCAATGTTCATCTTCTACAAGTCTTATATATGAAGATCGACAAAAATACGTAAATACAACAGGGGATGGATTGGGTATATGAATATATGAACTCCTCAACATATATATATATATATATATTGATGAATGAAGAGAACAAGTCACGAGAATGGAATTAATAAAGTCTGTGCTACCTTTATATTTGCGTGCATATCTAAACAAATCTGTGAACTATGATGACAAGTACAGGTAAATCATTGATAAAGTATGATGGTTGGTATTTTATCAAAAATTTGGGGTTATCATTTCTAACAAACTAGGAAGTATTTTCGACTATTTTGTGACCCATTAACGATATGTGATTTATTGACTAATTACCGACAAGTGTTTTGTCAAAGTATTTTCAACCATTTAGTGACTAATTACCGACAAATGATTTAGTAACCATTTAGTGATCAATTACCGACAAATGATTTAGTGACCAATTTCCAACGAGTGTTTTTTGTCGAAATTTTCGATCATTTAGTGACCAATTATCGACAAAATTTTAGTTAGTATTTTGTGGCAAAAGCAGTCAAAATTTTTTCGTTCGCTAGGTTGTCTAAAAGTGGTCGAAAACAATTGCATTAGTCGAAAAATGATCCCAAACCTCTCGATAATTTTACTGACCTTTCGTTCGTCGATAACATCTGACCGCTAAAACACAATTCTCTTGCAGTGTTGTGAGCTGACCTCATGTAAGGATCTCTCCGGAATTTGCAATTCGAAGGAAAACTTGGCACCTACACAATCTCAACAGAAACAGTCAGTACATATAATCTTTTCGTTCCCAACTACATAATATTTGGATTTTAATATTCAAATGTAAATACATCAGACGTGCTTAACAACCAGCGGTAGAACTGGCCCTGCCGACATAGCAGCACTAAAAATCCAGTATAGTTTACAGAAGACGAGTATCCTCCGAATCCACAAGAGTGCACTTTTAGCATATATTTTGACACGAATTTATACAAGGAATTGAATATGAGATTTTAAATTAAAAGAATCGCGTAAGAGTGAGCATGTAACCACTAGACCACAGGCCTTGGACTCAGCCAAAATAACTTCACTTTGTATATTTTGGGTTCTCAATGCCAAAAAGGCCCGCAGATAGAGCACAAAACTGTAGGAAACCCTAATCAATGAGAAAGTCTTTTATGCCACAGTGTTACAACGTGAAAGTGCCTATGCGGTGATTCTAGTTAATTAGAATCAGTAAATAACTGATTCTGACTAGCTGGTGTCAGCATGTAAGCACTACTACATATAGTAACACGGTGATATAAAAGACATTCTACTTGTCGACATACGGTATTGGAGAAGTTAGAAGGGGAGGAGTTTGACTTGAAGAGAAAGGAGGTCAACAAGTGTTGATTGTCTTTGACATCACTCTAAAGTTCTAACAACCGATAAGATAAGCAAATTGTTCAACTTGCAGTCTTCCTGATTAGACTTTGTCCCATTCCTAGCTAGCTCCAGACCGTACGTCGCCCACCATATATACTACTGCAACTTCCACGACAGACCACACAACAAAACAAAAGGTTCGATATCTACTCGTACAACCTTACATCATCGGTCTCTTCTCTCGCGTTTCCGAGGTACAGTAGAGAAGGTAAGAGAAGGGAAATTTCCGAAATGGGTGTTTCTTCATTCGTTTCATCGCTTGCTTTGATCGGAAACGGCACTCTTCCCTTCTCATTTTTACTTGCCTTGGGACACTTTGTTCAACCGGCCCTTGCCACAGATGAAGGGAGCACCAGCCATTACAAGTTCGATGTAAGTAGCAGAATTCTACTTCCATACTCCTTTGGACAAGAGGTTTCTGCAACTCCTAATGGATCAAAACTGTCGTGTAACAGTTAGGGTTTTACAACCAAAACCCTAATCCGATCCGATCCTTTCTAGGGGTCAGTTCAATATACTAGCTTTTTCCTATTATGAAGTAACCCATGGGCACCTCTTTTCCTTTCATTTTCTTTGTTATTATGCAGATCAAGATGCAAAACGTGACCAGACTGTGCCACGCGAGGGGCATCGTCACGGCCAACAGAAAATTTCCCGGGCCCCAAATCGTCACTAGAGAGGGCCGCCTCCTGATCAAAGTCACCAACCGTGTCCCAAATAACATTTCCATTCACTGGTGACAGCTCTTTACACACGCGGTCTTCATTACAGTCAACTCTGGAGTATATAAACCAGGTGATGTTTGAACTTGCATTCGATGCTGGCACGGGATCAGGCAACTCCGAACGGGTTGGGCCAACGGTCCGGCTTACATCACCCAGTGCCCGATTCAGACCGGCTAGAGTTACGTGTACAACTTCACGATCACGGGCCAGACGGGCACACTCTTCTGGCACGCTCACATTTCATGGCTCAGGGCAACTCTCTATGGCGCTGTCATTATCCTCCCCAGGAGAAATGATTCTTACCCATTTGCCAAGCCCTACAAGGAAGTCCCTGTCATCTTCGGTAGCTCAGACTGCTTCTCAACGCAGATTCGAATCTAATCCTGACTCTGGTGTCGATGTTGGTTGACTGACAAGAGCAGGAAACGATGTGCAGGGGAGTGGTTCGATGCGGATCCTGAGGCAATCATCGCTCAAGCCCTGCAAACCGGTGGAGGACCGAATGTTTCCGATGCCTACACAATCAATGGCCTGCCGGGGCCTCTCTCCAATTGCTCTGCTAAAGGTCTGCCAGCAGATCCTTAAAAATGGACTGAACTCTTCTTAGCGTGTGAAACTTTACGGATAATATTGGCCACTTAAACTTATCTCATCGTTATTCAGTGTTACTTACTCCTTGTTTGGATGGCAGGAGAACTGTTTACCCGTTTGGATACGATTTTTGAAAGGAGATTAAGGGCCTAAAGCTCATTTTCATTAAACTACTATAGATCAGGTTGAAATGAGGAGAAAGAGCAAAAAAGAAAAAAATTTAATATAATGAAAATTATCCTTATTTTTTTTAAGAAACTCATATAAAAAAGATAATATATAATCAATTAACTTAACCTTTTTTTCCTTCATTCCCATACATTTCCTTTATTAAGTAGATTCAAACAAGATTAAAATGTCCCGATATTTCCATCCATCTTCTTCGGTTTCCCTATGTTCCCTTCCTTTACTTTTCGGTTCATTAAACTACATCCAAATAAAGGGCTCGAGACTCGAGTCGTTTTCAAGGGTTTGCTTCTTTCATGACTGAAAGCACAGCCAAAACAAGGATGATGACTGCTAGGTATGGAAATTTCCTTGATCCCTCTAATAGATTAAGAGCTAGTCAATCTATAGTTTGGAAAAGACTGCATGACTGTAAAACACCATTCGAAAGGGTTGCTTAAAGATCATAGGCAACGGAAGGACAACCTGGGTATGGAATGAAAATTGATCCCAAGTATGATTAATCCAGCAAATTCTGCACTTGACTCTACATTCATTTCCCAAGACATCAAGGTGAGTGATCTGATCCTATTAGAACCTAGGAGATGGAATAGTGTGGCCATAGATCAACTGTTTAATAGTACTGTTGCAGATTCCATAAAGAGCATCATATTACCACAGCAGGACATTGAGGATGAATTCTCTTGGCTTCCTAATTCTTCTAAAATACATTCTGTCAAGTCCTTTTATATGCTGGATCAACATCATAGATTTTTGGGCACAAACACCATGGTTTGGACAAAACTGTGGAGGTTAAAAGTCCATGATAGATATAAAATCCATTTATGGAGAATGGTGAGTAATTGCCTCCCCTCGATTACAAATGAGGATGCTATATGCCCCATATGTAATACAAGCTCTGATAGGTTTGAGCATCTCTTCAAAGAATGCTTATTCTACCAAGTCAGATGGAGGGAATCGCCTTGGAAATTATGGATAATCCCACACCCAGTGGATTCAATTGTTAATTTGATCAATTTTTTCCTTGAAACACCAAAAGAGTTCACAATGAACGAGATAAATTCTGAAAACTTTACTCTATTTGGTGCAATTCTGCTATATTATCTGTGGGAACTTAGAAACAAAGCCATACACGAAAATCTCAAGCCTAACTTGTTCAATTTTGTGGCAAAAATAAACAGACTGTATCAAGAGCACACAAAAGGCAGAGGGCAGCTAGGAATGACTATGCAGTTTCAAGAAAGTTCATTCGAAGAGCATACCTTTAGCTGCCCCTAGAACGATTCAGTTTTACTCAGATGCCTCATGGTCGAACAAAGAATCAGGCCCGGCTGGAGTTGCATGGAACCACAGGAGCGAAGCCCTTGCTGCCTGGATGGAAAAAAGACAAACTACCAGCCAGTTGCATGCAGAAGCCGAGGCCCTCCTCAATTCGATCAACACAGCAATCAGCAAACAGTGGAGAATAGTCAAATTTTACTCTGATCGTCTTACCCTAATCGAAGACGTGCACGGAGACAATCAAGCAGCCTCCCCAATCAAGGAAGCCATTCACCTGATCAGAAGTTCTCTGCGGTTTTTTGAGAGCTAGGATTGTTTATGGATTCAAAGGGAGTAGAACTTCCTAGCTGACAAACTATCTAGGTTCGAATTGAGGCTCCCAATGGATGGCCTCTGTTTTTTTGAAAGCGAGGAATTGGGGTTTTTTTGTCTTTGAAACCCCTCGCCAACAACACTCTGCTGAATGTCGCTCTCTATTATTAATATAAATCGTTTATCTAGCAAAAAAAAAGAAAGCACAGCCAAAACTACTTCCATTTCATGTTACAAAACAAGATACATAGCCCTTCATGTTTCAAACTTCTTTGCAAAGAAAATATTTTCGTACGGATGAGTTTGTCCATTTTAAGCGTATGATAAAAAAAATAAAACAAAAACAAAAACACATCTCTATGTCTATTTGTCTAGTTGAATGAACTTCCATTTGAGACAATGCAAGTTCGTTGTGTGGCAGATACGTTCAAGCTCAAGCTGAAGCCCGGGAAGACGTACATGCTCCGCCTCATCAATGCTGCAATGAACGACGAGCTCTTCTTCAGCATAGCGAACCACAGCCTCACAGTCATCGACCTGGACGCTGTCTACGTCAAACCGTTCGATACTGACACAGTCCTGATCGCCCCGGGACAGACCTAGAACGTACTTCTTAAGGCAAAGCCGAGCTGCCCAAAAGCCACCTTCTTGATGACCGCAAGGCCATATGCCACAGGTCTAGGAACCTTCGACAACTCCACGGTCGCCGGAATTCTCGAGTACAAAACACCTGTGAGTCTACATCACTCTGCCGGCTCAATCAAGCAACTCCCCCTATTCAAGCCGATCCTACTGGCTCTTAACGACACCTCTTTCGCGGCGAACTTCAGCAGTAAGCTCCGGAGCCTGGCAGGCGCCCGGTTTCCGGCAAACGTGCCCGGAACAGTCGACAGGCGTTTCTTCTTCACGGTCGGACTGGGAACGAACCCTTGTGACAAGAAGAGCCAGACATGCCAGGGACCCAATGGGACCAAGTTTGCAGCTTCCATCAACGACGTCTCCTTCTCGATGCCCACGACAGCCCTTCTGCAAGCCCAATTCTTCGGGCAATCCAATGGCGTCTACACTGCAAATTTCCCTATCGCCCCTCCATTTCCATTTAATTAAACCGGGAACCCTCTGAAAATGTTCTTTCGTGTATATAAATTGAAATATTTCTAACCCTTAAATTGGAACGAAATAAGGACATGATAGTAAATTTCATATATAACTATCCACTTCTCTTTCTTTTTTCTCTCCTACTTGAAAGTCCATCACTATCTCTCCACTTTTTTTCTTTTTAATATATTTATTATTAGTCTCCATTTTTACCGCAAACTATTATAACTATCTAATTTAAAAAATTGAACATATATTATTTTTACTTAAAAATTTAATTATGAATAATTACTCCATTCAATCACGAATATATGTTTCTAATGATTTTTTTTGAGATAATACATACCGTATATCGCACGGGTAAGCCTCTACTGTGTATATATAGTGAAACGAGTTAGATGATAAAGAGAAAGGGCTGGCCACCGGCAAGCCACACCCCCTTGCATGTTGCCTATAACCTTATAGAATGTGGGCAACCCCGTCGTATTCCTTCAATTTCGTACAATGTGCCTTTTATGTTTCATTATTTTTTTATTTTTTTTATAAACAATCACATTTTTAAATTTAATAATAGAATAATAAAAAGGACTAAATGAAAATAGAAGTTACAGTGTTAATGACCAGATCCAAACCAAAATAAGATTCAAGACTAAAAAAAAAGGGGAAAATCCAACCTTTTCATAATTCTTGATTAGAAAAAATCTCTCTCCATAATTTCACTTATATTAACGTAATTGTTTTATGCAATATATAATATCTATCTGCTCATGTATATATTGTTGGAGGTTCGATTTTTGCTACGTTAGGAATTAAGATTTCGAGTATCGAATAAATAGGATCGTTTGGATATCAAAATGTATTAGTTTTATTTTATATCGGATTATTTATGATTATGTTTCGTTATTTTTCATTATCTTTTTGCCTGTAAATACTTAGTCTGAAAGCTGTAACCGTTGAGCTGATCAACAGATATTTATCTTTTACTTCCGTGCGTTCGGTTTTCGGGCGATCGCGATTTCTCATCTCCTCCTTCCACTCTTCCGTTAGGAGGATTGCTTGAGAGGAGATAGCGTCAACTTAGGTTTCCCCACTATTCATCCACATCGTGTGTGCCCACTGTTCCTCCCATGAGAAAATGATCAAACGATAGACATCTAACTTTTAAAACGACAGCTGATCGCAACGTTTTTGATGTCTTATATCTCACCAAACTAGGACCCGGGCTCTTACATGCATGTCGTAGTCTTGGACACCATCATGCATGCTTCAGTCTTCACCAATCCTAATATATAGAGTAAGCCACAATTTTTCTCCTATTAAATAAATCACCTGAAAAGGGATATATGGATATTAGTTAATTATCCCAGGCATATAATCAGACATTCAGTTATGGACGGATTCAGAAATCTTATCCGAGCGGCTATAATAAGATAATTAATTTAGCAAAAAACCACAGAGTTGGGCAAATTTTATTGAATTTAGGGGAGGTGATTATCCGTCATGCACCCCTTTAAATCCATCCTAGCATCCAGTGATGATGAAAATAAAAAGAGGAAAAATAGATTCTAGATGGTTTATTATGATCAATCATGTTTTGGTTCATTATGGTGAACATTCGGTTTGATCCAGTGGGGTGGCTATCGAGCTAACTGTGCTGTTCTGTCACATTCTCTAACCTTGTTTGTGTATAGGAATGGTAATGGGGCGGGATAAGGCGAGTATCCGAAGATCCAAATCCACCCCGCACCCTTCGCGGGTCGACCGTACCCCTACCCGTGCCTCAACCAGTATGGGACGATTTTTAACATGAATTATAAGAAAAAATAGTAAAAAAAATACTGTGTAAAAAATAATTCAAAATGTAACATTAGCTAAATAAATTTAAAATAATCAAAATTTATACAATTTCGACTAAATATAATAATTGTTATCTAATTTATTAAGTAAAATACTAATAAATTAAACCCATCAGGCCAGCAGAGGTGGTAAGATTGGACGCCTGAATTGGGACACACCCCAAGTTAAGGAGTTCGATTCCCACCTTGCGCAAAACCCTGGAAAGGGCCATCCGGTGAAAGTGGTACTAAGGTGCCATGGCGAAACGCTGGCAGGGGACTGCAGGATTAAACCTGCATCATAAAAAAAACTATTAAATCAAATAAAAGTTAATTTTAAATATATAATAATATTATATTATATTATAATATCGGTCGGACCTGTTAGAAGAGAGACTCGGACCCATCCCAACGTTGGGAAATTTAG
>JAOYND010126444.1:0-10283 GCA_025802135.1 Lagerstroemia fauriei | reverse complement strand
TATATAATTATTATATTGTTATATTTGCTATGTGATTGTAAAAATATGATATATATATATATATGTGTGTGTGTGTGGATTAATTAGAATTATTGAGTAAGGGGATATAATGTCTATAGATTTGAAATGGATTGTATATAATTATTGAGACATGTGTTATGATTGTTTGGTTGATGTAGCCATGAGTGTTAGACCGCTGATCCAGCGGGATATAAAACGGGCGACCGATCGCTGATCCGACGGGTTACAAAACGGACGACCGACCGATGATCCGGCGGGTCACAAAACTGACGACTGACCGCTGATCCGGCGGGATACAAAACGGACGACCGACTGCTGATCCGACGGGTTATAGAACGGACGACGGACCGCTGATCCGGCGGGTTATAAAATGGATGACCGATCACGGTACTATCACAACTCTCCACAAGGTTAATGTGGCCCTGTGGCTACTTATTGTTTGTATTGGAGTCTTGTATGTATAATTACGAGTATGAGATATGATATATGAGGTATATGGATATGTGAAAATTATATATACATATATATGTGAGTGTACGCAGGAGGATAATATGAGGAATAATATAATGGTAAGAACATAAATGCAGTGCCAATTATGTGATTAAACGTATAAATGTTTAACATATAGTAGTTCATTTTATTTTGGAATGATTACTCACTGAGAGTTGTCTCACCCCTTTCATATACCAATTTTTACAGATACGGTCATGTCAACAAGATTGACATGGTAAGCGAAGATAGTTTAGCGGGGATCGACATAAGATATTGGTTAGCTAGATTCTGTAGTTTATACAAATTTGTATAAAGGTTAGTGGTTTTGTATTAACTGTTGCGACCCGGAAATTTTGGTACAGTTTTATAACTTCTAGTTTAGAGATTTTCTGAAGTGGTCTATTTGGAATTATTGAACATTGTTGATAGTTTTATAACATGTTGTATTTTTTCTAATTTTGGAATATCCAAATTTTAGAGCAAACTCTGCTGAATTTTCGGGTTATGACATCACTCAACTCATTAAAAGTCTTATTTGGTCTGAAATACTTTTCACATGTCTTCTAGCGTCTCATTAGGGAAAATATCAAAACATAATTTAACAATGGGTTAATTATATGAAAAATACATGGTTTCGATTTTTCTTGAAAAAAAGTCCAGTGAATTTTGAAATAAAAAAGTACAATACATCAATTTTTTTCAAATCAAGCCAAAACCATCAATTTCATTGTCAAAATATTGACATAACGTATCTTATGTGGCACATTATGCTACACGTCATCTCTTAATTAGCTGAAAATTTTAAATATAAATTTCTAAAAATTTAAGAAAAAGAAAAACCAAATAGATACTGGTTGTCAGTCGAAGGGGACCGCCAACCTTGCCGAGACCACTAGCTCTCTAGACTGCCCACCCACCCACTCCCACTCCCCCTTTCATTTTCATTTCATTTTTAAAATTTAAAAGTTTTCAACCAATTACGTGATTATATGTGATATAATATATCATGTAGGACAAGCCATGTCAGTATTCAAAAGGGATTTAGCAGTTTGGCTCAATCCGGGAAAAATTTTAACTATTTGGCTCGATTAAAAAAAATTAGAATGATGTGCTTTTTTATTTTAAAATTGAGATATTTGACTCCTTTTGTAAGAAAACTCGCAGGTCTCACACTTTTTTTTTTTATGTAATTTACTCTTTAACAATTATTAATGTGATATGACAATCTCATATTTGAGATGCTTACGGGAGTTGTCGCCAGAGAAATAGTACATTGAAATTTATATAATAATTCATTAGACTTTACTTGAGTAAATCAGTCTAGTAAATTCTATTATCATATGGCTCTTTAGAGCATTTTTTTATGCTTTTTCCTTTTTGCAAAAAAAATTGCCCTTATCCGAAATTATTTAAAAATCAATTGTATATTGAGTCATAATATCATAATTAATTATATACGGTCCCAATATTCCACGCATCCACTCCTTACTTTAACAATCACTCACTCTTCACCTTTTTCCTCTTCCACTGCTTACCCCACTCTTTACCTTTCCTCAGTCCCGCATTTCCTCTCCTTTTTGAATTCATTTTTAGTTCTTAAAGTTTTCTCACTTTCATATTCATCAACTATACTACGCAATTCTCTTTTGTACCTATATAATTTGTAGGGGTAAATAGATCACCTTAATTAAAAAATTAATTATAGTTATTTTGTTAAATTATGTACGAGTCACTATAATCAATTAATTTCATTAAGATAACACATATCATGCATAGCACAGCGCAACATCTAGTGAGTACCTATATTGTCACATTAATGATTCATTTTAAGTAAAAACAATGTTAGTTACCCTTCACCATAGAGTATATGTAATTATTTCCAGATGGATCAGTATACAATGAACAACTAATTATTTCAAGAATAAAAATAATTTCCATTATTTCAAATACAAATGAATTCAGACAATATCCTAACAAAGACTTGCTATAGAGTTCTTCAAGTTACACAGGGCAGAGATACTTCTTTTTTTATATCACAAAGTATCTGGTTTCGTCCGACTAATTTCCATAGCCATGTACGCATGTCTACAAGTATATAATACAGGATCAATTCAGAGGTTTAAGCAAACTCAAGAGGATTTGAATGTTGAATAAAAGGATACTTCACCTTCTTCTTACAAGCAAACCATGTCTTCGGTTGGCACAGATACATCATAGACTTTTGAGAAATGTTTGCCGGCAATGTAGTAAATTGATATGGCAATATAAGACCGCAACTTTGAAAGATGCATTTTGTTTGAGGCTGTTTGTTGGAAGACTTTTCCATATAGCTTTTGAATTATTAGCAAGGCACTAAGACACTTGGATAACAAAGGTCCACGTGTAACTCCTTATAAGGAACGAAATTTCAAGATGATTGAACAACCGAACCGGAGAATTCTGAGCACTATTTCACTCCGTATTACATACGTTGATTTGCTAGCAGACTTTTATAGTTTGACAATTTCAAAGTCATCTCCCATATTATATAAGTTTCCTATATAAAGGACCACCTGCATGCACATATTCCTTCACCCTCACACATCTCAAAATCTTACATTTCTTGCTTCTGAAAATCATATGTTTTTGGCTTTGAAGGGGAAAAAAAGAGAAAAACCTACATGAGGTCGAGTCTAGTCTTCTTCCTATTCCTTCTTCGACTGCACTCCGCACCTCCTTTCATGGCATCCCCGGTGCCTCTTCCATCTAGACGATTGGGTCATGTCGATGAGTGTGATGCTTTGCTCCAATTCAGTAATTCACTTACGATCAACACCAGGGTCAAGTCTAGAAGTGTTTGTAATCAAAATGGCTTTAACTATAGCTCCCGTCCAAAGACAACCTCGTGGAGGAACGACACTGATTGCTGCAAGTGGGATGGGATCACATGTGACAATGTTACTGGTAATGTGATTGCAATTGAACTTATGTGTAGCTATCTTCAAGGCACTCTCCATTCTAATAGCACTCTCTTCTCCCTTGGTTATATTGAACGCCTCAACCTTGGAGGCAACAATCTCTCTGGGCATATACCGACTTCAATCTGCCAAAAGAGTTCGCTTGAAGTTTTGTACTTGTCAGATAACAAGCTCTCCGGCACCATTCCGCCGTGTCTTGGCAACCTACGCAACCTCCGGTACTTGTACTTGAGTTTCAACCAAATCCAAGGACCGCTTCCGAGATCTCTTGCAAATTGTACGAAGTTGGAATTGTTAGCTGTTTCTCAGAATGAGATAACCGACACCTTCCCCCTCTGGCTAAAAACATTGCCATTGAAAAGTCTGCAATTAGGGGGAAACAACTTCCATGGCTTCATTGAATCCAATCCCCTACTATTTCCCTTCCCGCATCTTGAGTATTTTTTTATAGGTCCCAACAATCTTTCCGGTCGCTTGCCCACGGATTATTTTCTATGGTCGAGTCTTAGATACATCACTCTGTCAGGTAACTGGTTCCATGGTAGTATGCCAATTCCACCACCAACTGCCCAAATTTATGAAATTGGAGATAATATGTTTACAGGAAATATCCCGTCCATGATATGCAATGCAACCAACCTTACACTGGTAGATTTGTCAAGTAATCGCTTGACCGGCAGCATACCTCAGTGTCTGTTAAATGTGGGAACCGGCCTAGAGGTACTCAACCTAGCAATGAACAAATTCCAAGGCACAATACCTGAAATATATGCCACCAAAAACTGCAGCCTGAAGAGCGTGGCCTTACGCCAAAATCAATTATCAGGCACACTGCCAAGGTCCTTGGCAAGATGCAAAAGCTTGGAAGTTCTAGATCTAAGTGACAATGATTTAGAGGATTCTTTTCCGAGTTGGCTTGAAACTCTCCCCACCTTGTATGTTCTCTCTTTAAGGTCCAACAATTTTCATGGTCCGATTGATAGTCCACTCATGATCCATCCTTTTCCAAAGTTGCACATTTTCGACATCTCTCACAATAGCTTTCGTGGTGATATTCCGACCCAGTATATCATCAATTTTGAAGGCATGAGAACTGGAGATGAAGGAGGAGGAAATCTAGAATATGTTACCCAGTATTTGTACAGTATGTATTCCACGAGTGTGATCATGAAAGGAGTAGAGCAGCAACTCGATGCCATTCAAAAGTCATTTACATCTATCGACATATCATGTAACAGCTTTCAAGGGGAGATCCCAGAGGACATGGGAAAACTAAGATCCCTCATAGGGCTCAATTTTTCTCATAACGAACTTATGGGGCCAATCCCGTCTTCGCTTGGGAGTTTGACGGACCTCGAATGGCTAGACCTTTCGTCGAATGACCTCACCGGACTGATTCCAGAAGTTTTAGCAGACCTGACGTATCTGGCCATGCTGAATCTCTCTAAAAACCAGCTCACAGGACCCATTCCTCAAGGTAGGCAATTTAACACGTTCACGAGCGATTCATTTTCCGGGAATCCTGGATTGTGCGGACCGCCTTTGTCGAGGGCATGCGGAGTCAATCCAGCGCCATCATCGACTCCGACTTTCCAGGAAGATGCAAGGCTTGGAAGCTGGATTAAATGGAAAGCTGTACCAATGGGATACGGATGCGGGCTCGCACTCGGGATTTCTTTAGGATATATTGCACTTCAGACTGGGAGACCCCTCTGGCTCATGAGGATGATGGAGAACAAAATATACAGCCTGCAGAGAAGGCCTAGGAAGACTCGTGGGCGGTGAGTAGAACCTCCCTTCCTGTCATGTTAACTTTATAATTCCAGACATTCATCTATTTGCCTTTTAGCTTGAGAACTCACCATGAACTTTCCTTCTCATTCCATTACAGGAGTCGAGGTCAACAGTAAGAGCATACCACCATTGTGCGCATCCATGGCGGTGACTTCGGGATCACGATGCATGATCACTGCTCCTTGTCATGTATTTGTTATATATGGTATTTTTCTTTCCAGGTAGAAGATAGTCTCTGCTCTTTAAAGTCTTCAGAGTGCCTCATGTGATTCACTAGTCGTATCCTATAGCAAGTTCTCTCTAGTTTTAATTTCTATAAATATTATGAAATGAAGTTATAGTCTGCACCATGTTCGCATTGATTGAACTAAAAGCCTTTCATCAACTTCTCCCAGCTAGATCAGTACATCAGGAATTCATATGATGGTTGCTGTGATTCTGAATACCCGGTAATACACGGTCGAAAAAAGAAAGTATATTCATAATTTAGATATTCAATTTATTGTTGGCTCGTAATGGCCGCACATCTAACAATCAATGGATTGAAAGATGAATTGTAAGAGAACTGAGTATGACAACCTAATAATTAAAAGTTTTATGTGAAAACATGCTCAACCTCTCGTAGGTTTAGGTAGAAATTTTACATGATCAGTTATCTCATGGTCAGCTCGAGACAGGAAGAAAAATATGTGGCTCATGATCAATTATATAGCCCAAAGACGGAAGAAAAACCCCATCTTATGTTAGTTCTCCCCATCACCCAAATTTGGAAGAAAAATACCCGAGTTAAATCAATTGCTCAGGGTCGGTATTCAAGGCATGTGACAAGTGGAAGTCACGTTGTTATATATGGGTGGGTGTTGAGAAATAAACCCACGTCGGACAGTCAACAAATTGAAACTTAGTTTATGAGAGAACTGATGAAAACAGGCTCCGTCGCTTCTAGCCATTGATGAAAATTTTGCATGGCAATGCCAAGAAAGCAGGATGAAGTAAATCAGAAAACTGTCAATTCTGAAAAGGAGAACATTTTCAAGCTTCGAACAACACGGTATATTGTTCCATAACTTTGTGATCTCGAGGATGAACATTGGACATGTAACAAAACAAACCGAGAATGATTGATGAAGTGGCATTATACGGTGCAGTCTACAGATAGATAGCAAGGCAAACCCATTACTGCAGTCCCGAAGTTCTATCCGCTTTTCTTCAGACTCGAAACAAATCCGATATCTGTGGACAACAAATCCAAACTTCCTACTAATAGTCATTCTGAAACACGGACACCTCGAAAAGAAGAAAAAGGAGAGAATGTGCTGTGAAGCTCGCTGCACTTCCTTTTTACTTCTTAGATGAGTTGGGTCCTCACTTCTTCTAGAACCCAGCAACCGTAGCTGAAAAATTACCGGGGCGAATGCCTTCTATTTCCTAGAGAAGAACTTCAAAGAAAGCAAATACATGCTGTGAGAGGCGAGCAAGGGGAACAGAGTTGTCAAGTTCCACTTCAATCTCAGTCATCTTAACATTAACAGCATTAGCAGAGATAGATTGCACTAGCTCCTCCTCAGAACTGACCTCAATGCAGATTCTTGCAAAGTCAAGGCGCACTTGTAAATTGGTCCCTGTATCCATCCATGTAAAGTGGTTTGCCAGTTGCGCTAGCAATGCAACTCAAACAAGTATTGTTATACAAATGCATCGGTATATTTCGTAGAATGAACCGTAGCAGTATTTTATTTGAAGTTGATACTTCCTCCTGTAGGTCTTTTTCCAATATACCACGGACCGGAATCAAGCACCCATTCCATGAATTTGCTATCTTCAAACTGAAATACAAAGAATTTGCCTTTTTCTTGAAACCTTAACAGGACTATTTTTCCCTCAAATTCTATTCACAACACACAACAGCTGTAATCACACGGAAATCAGGGGCTTCCCCTATAAACATCCTACCACGCATTGTTCCCATTGTTTGATTTCCTGATTTAAAGCTTCTGAAGGAAGCTTAATTACTTTGGCCTCAGAGTCACGCACCTGTTCATGAAATTGAAGCTTGCTTTCCTGTTCTTTGGAGAAGAGATTCCGCCACGGGCTGGGTTGCGTAGGAGTTGTGCTTGAAGTTGGGTTAGAGCCCGCTATGTTTCCTGCAGGAACTATAGCCCTCTTGAAGCTTCTTGAGGTCTGCCGTGACTGTGAGGAGAGTGAATTTGGTGAGTACAGAATGAAATCCCTAGGTTGGCCTAAGAGGATTCTCTCTCTGTCATCCATATTTTCTCGATTTCTTCATTTCACAGCTTTTGTTTTTTTTTTTTTAACTTTTCGCATAGCTGCCAAAGAGTTCTTTTTTTTTTTTGGGAAATTACAACCGTAATTCCGTATGCTTACCTTTTTAACAAGCCGATGTGTTTCAAATTGGTTAAATAAATTCTAAAGTATTAACTCCATTGTGTAGTTCCGTCCGCTCCCTAAAGAACCGTTCACTATTGATGATGTGATAACAACAACGGTTCCATGGGGACTTTTTTGTTGTAGTGGCAAGCACATGCGACACCCTTTGTATTACTAATGAGATGGCATTGCATGTTCTTGCCACGCTGCCATATGAAGATCACATGCAAATGGTGTCACTGCCGCGCTATCACTAGTAAATGGCACATCAGGGGGCAGACAGAATTAACATTATAGGATCGACTTCATCAATTTAAAGCTAGCATATAGGACTTCATGTAGATAAAGGTAAAGATATAAGACTCTTGCTTCTTTTTCTCCTCTTTTAGATGTATAAGTCATGATTAATTCTGATATGAGTATTTACTCCTTAAATAATATCTCGGATTCGAGTTAACCCTTGTAAAATGAGAAAAACAATGATTGGTGGATTTATACGCTTAGTACGTGGACCGGCTCAAACATGGAATTAATGAAAGTTATCTTAAAAGTTGCTATTTTAAGGTTGCTCCTGTTAGTGGCAGTGCACCGGACACTTATGCTATAGGCTACAGGTAACAACAATCCATGCACATTGTGATGCTATTATTTCAAGAAATTCTAAGCACGATGTGTATCCACTTGCATGAACTCTTCAGTAACCTTTTTTTTTTTGGCTTGTCCTTCATGCAGAAAATGGCATTAGGAGGACTTGAGGTTGATGAATGGGCCAACAGAAACGAAGGCTCAGTGGTAAGGTCGTGATTTTGACATCTTGAAGATCTTCCTACAGGGATCGGGTGGATTTTCCAGCTTGTTCGTTCACGTGTTAAACCTCGTACTCCTACACCATATACTTTGTGTAAGTGATCGTATGTTGTAATTCTAAGCACGATCGTATGTTAAACCTCGTACTCCTACAGGGATCGGGTGGTTTTTAAAGTCTTACCGGTCATATTCTGTTGAAGGTTCTCTTCAGTTTTATGTCTATAAACATATGGAATGAAGTTGTGGTCTGCAACGAGTTCTCGGACTCACGGAACAAAAAACTTTTATTAACTTCTCCCGGTAGAAAAGAATATAAAGATGACATTAGGAATCCAGTATGTGCTCGTTTGGATTCTGAATACCGATGATTGAATATTAGTAAAGAAAAGAGTATATATAAACCATGTATATTCGATCTCTTGTGGCAATACGAATTGTTGAAGAGTCAATCCTGCGTCGGACAAATAAGAGATTGAGACCTAATTTATAAGAGAGTCGGTATCATCAGCCTATCAGTTTAAATTTTTGGGTTGTATGACCTCAACCTCTTATGAGTCAGGTGAATATTTCATTTGGTATTAGAGCAGGTTACCGTGTAAACTCACACCATACCGAGCCCGAGTGTGGAGCTCATAATCTGTATGCCCGAGACCGGAAGAAAAATTCCCAACTTGAGGCCAGTTGTTTAGCCCAAGGATGGAAGAGAAAGTTCAGCTCGTGGTCAAGTTGTCCCTCTCGCCCGAGTCCCAGAAGAATATGATCGGCAGGTAGATAATTTACACCAATGAAAGAGAGTGAAGTGGAACACGAGACAGAAATTAATGGTCTGAGCGAAAGACATTTACTGGATGTTCATGTCCAATATGTAGATGACTGACAATATACCTATGCCAGCATGTCTGTTATCATTCCTTTATCAGTCTTCTGATGCATCGCTTATAAGTTCCTCTTCTGATCGAGACAAATACTATATCAGTTGATGACAAATCCGAACATTGCT
Organism: Lagerstroemia fauriei; assembly: GCA_025802135.1. Classification (NCBI taxonomy): domain Eukaryota; kingdom Viridiplantae; phylum Streptophyta; class Magnoliopsida; order Myrtales; family Lythraceae; genus Lagerstroemia; species Lagerstroemia fauriei. The sequence continues at coordinate 824 of JAOYND010126444.1, read as the reverse complement.
CAACGTCTTCTCGTAGTTTCCATGCTCAAAGAACCTGCAAAAAAAGGGGAAACCGAGAGGGAATCCTGAACTGTATTCGAACCGGAGAGGAAAGGTAGCGTGTAATGAACTGGACAATGGAATCAAATAATTAAATGCGTAGTGCGATCACTACACAGCAAAAAACGCCTCGAAAAAGAAGAAAATGGAGAGGCTGCTGTGATGAGCTCGGTGCATTTCTGGTTTACTTTTCCGATGAGTTGGGTCCTCGCATCTTCCTGAAACGGATGACTGTCGCGAGAATTTTACCGAGACGAATTGTCTACTTTGTCTAGAAAAGAAGTTTAAAAAGAAAAACAAGTTTACGCAGAGAATTGGCAATGCACATATAGGATGATGCGGTTGAAAACAGTTCAAAGCCCAAGTCATCCATTGAGATGTTTCATAGTTCTTCAAGATGTTTGATTTAGCGCCACACAATTAGTTTAAAGCCCAAGTCATCCATATGTCTCGGGATTTATTAACCGTTTATTAGGTCCATGTATATTATATGGTTTTAATACAAAAGGCAATACATTGATGGATATGTGTCAATTAAGGAAATTAAAACTTGGGAATTCTAATATTCAAGTTTTAAAATTCCCCCATCTCATGCTTATAACTGAATATATATATATATATATATATCTCTTAAAAGTAATCAACTAAAATAAAATATTTTTGAAATTTGAAAGGGATCTGGATTCTAGAGTTGGTTTAGAGCAAATATGTGAGCCCAGATCATAGGGCTTGAGCCCATGGCCTAGGAACTCAGCCCATTCCAAGTCCATTACATTGTTTAAGCC
>JAOYND010126335.1:0-10285 GCA_025802135.1 Lagerstroemia fauriei | reverse complement strand
GGGCCAACGTGGCAGTCATGTGACCGGTTGGCTTGGCGGGGCGGGGGCCATGGGGCCCATGTGGCAGGTGACCGTTGGCTTTGCAATGTTATTTTTTTTAAATGTACCGGTCCGGGCTGGGCCAGTCACGATTCCGGCCGAGTTCTGGTTCAACCAGGCCAATTTCACCAACCCAACCCATAACCAGGCCTCAACCCATCGGGGCCAAGCTGGCGATTCAAAATCGGTCCGAGCCAATTCACTGGCCGAACCGGCCCGATTAACAACACTAACTATCAGATAGGCTCGTTCAATCTCAGACATCCCCTTTCATTAGCCAGTTGTACCGGTTGCAAGTCACGTCTTCCTCCCTGGCTTGTTAAAGAAGCTGAAAATCTCATAGTACTCTATTTCTCTATCGCTCTCGCTTCGCTCTCTCCGCTTTGTTACTGTGTCCTTCCTCCGATCCCTTGTTACATTGGTTCATTGGGCCATTGCTCGCTCCTCTCTAGCACTCTCGTTGGCTCTACTCCATCGCTCGCTCCTCTCTCTATCTCTGTTCCATCACTAGCTCTACACCCTCACTCCATCATTCTTTGTTGTCAGTCTTAGGTAATCTACCTTTTGTGAAGACATCTAAATTTATTGGGTTCTAGAGTTGGAATGGTGGTGGAAACCTTAGATTTATCGGCATAGGATGGGATTGTCAACCAAGCAACGATGTTGAGGAAGGCAAATGGCTCCAAGGTAGAATAGTTAGGAATTTTTTCTTCAAGCCTTTTCCATTTGCTTGCCAATATGTTGAGTTTCTCTACGTTGAGATCCAATTGGAACAAGAATTTTATTTTGGTATGCATTAATATCCAACATGTTGGCATCTTCAGCCCCCAAAATCATGAATTATTTTTTAAATTTAGGTGTTGGCCCCTTGGCTAGATTGCTAGCTATGATTATATTTACTTTCTAAATTGTTGATATTGGTGGTCAACTGTCTAAATAGACAGTTGTCTATCTTAACTTTTAAAGTATTATATTTATCTTATTTGTATATACTATCTATCAAAATTACTCATGTTGATAGTCGACTATCTCAAATATAAAATTTCCAGCTACTACTCATTTTTAGATAAACTTGACAAAAACTCATTATGTTGAAAGTCAACTGTGTAAATAAATGGTGAACAAAGTAAACATTTTCCCTTGTTGTGCTCGCATTCACATATTGATACATGTACAAAATATGTTTGTAGTGGTAATCAATTATTTATATAAACAATTGATTGCCTAAATATATAACCATAGATAATATGGAATCTGTATAACATTGAGAGTGAGATGATCTAGGTAGGATCCTTCATTTTTTTAAAAGATAAGATTGTCTATACTTTTCGTATCTTCATTTTCCAAGTACAAATTCAAGTCGTATTTTAATCATATTTGATGTGGATTGAGTTAAGCTCACCCATGACTTAGTAATCTAATAATTAGTATGGTACTGTTAAATAAGTATTATTTGGGTTTGTGGCTCGAGTTCAGTAGGGTTTATAGGTTGTTGACCATTAAGGATATATTTGTTAAAATGAGTAGGAAATGTATTTTGCAGTAAATTGTTTCAATTAGATTAATTAAATTGTCATATATTACATTTTTTTTAGGCAAGATTAAAAGGAAGTTAAAGAGCAGAGGATTTGCTAACGGTTTGTCAAAGTTATCAAAAGATTCTACAGACAAAAGTGTAAGAATCTTTATGATATTGTTTGTACAATAGTAGCGTTGCATGGTAGATGTTGGTAATTGCCATTGTTCCTATGACAGGGTAAATTGTTAACACGATATTCACTAGAGCCAATCGCTAACCTTTTTAGCCAATTCAATGAAGTGAAAAAGGATGTTGTCACGGAATTAAGTTTTGGAGGGTTGTTGCATGTTCCTAACATCTGACTAGATCGAAATAGATTATTATGATTTTTGCAGGAAAGTATTAGTCATGCATGAGACTGAGATGAATATCAGTGATGATGAAGTTCATAAGATGTTGGGGCTTAATGTGGGAGGGGCAGATGTTCCTTTTGAGTGCAGTGACATCAAAATTGAGGCGATAATGCGAGATTTCGGGAAATCTCAAACGATTTTGTTAAGTGAAATGAAGTAGATGTTGATAGATCCTAACATCGATCCAACAACATCTGTCTTTGATAGAAGTGTTAAGCTTTATATTATTGGAACTCTTTTATTTCCAACATCCAGTAGTGCAATATTTAAGCGTCATATATTTAGTGCAATAGATGTGCACAAAATAAGATCTCATAACTAGTCAAAGCTTGTTCTGGAGAAGCTGAATGAAGGCATCAGGAACTTTAAAGTAAGTGAGCAAATGTGAATAACTGGTTGTCTGTTCCTACTCTTGGTATGTGGTTGCTTACAATACAATAATTTATTTATTATTATCAATGGTTATGGGATATATTTATATCTGATTAAAACATTTCTTATTTCAGCTGTTGTTTATTAACAATGTGATTGTTGGAGGATTAGTTATTTTCCTTAGAATACAGACTTGTCCGTGTCTCCAATGTTGGGGAAGGAATGAAATTAGGGAAATAATGGCTCTCATTAAGATGAAAGGAGGCTTCAAAGATAGGAGTGTAAGTATTGAAGTAATTGATTTTCTAATTTTCTGAAAAGTGGAATAAGTTTCATATAACATTATTTATGCTATTGATATGTGGTTCTCAATTCTACTCCAGATGCAAATATTAAATCCGAGCAATCAAAGGGATAATGAAATTATCACTATTATAATGTTTATTATTATATGTTAATGCTCTAAAGATTATGATATAATAGTTTTTTTGACATTGTAAATTTGTCCTATAGAAAAGCAACTCATCAATAATGAGGGACAAATATTCGAACTAAAAGTTGAAATTATTGAAATGTTTGATGGTGTGAAAAAATCATGTTCGAAGAGATAATGAACTTGAAAACGTCCCTTATGGAAGAGATATGTGAGATTTTAAGACATGCTAATGTGCCACAAAAAAACATAATGGAGGAGAGGAGGGAGAAGAGGACAGAAGACGAGTTTCATGAAAATGAAATGTTTGACAATGTTGTTGAGGAGGAGAATTTGGATGACTTGAGGAATGTTGAATGTGAAGTCGTCCCCAAGGACAATAAGGTGTGGACGATGGAGTACGGAATGCGAGTAATGCTTATAAAAGCATCGGTCAAAACCAAGGTGTAGGACCGTCAGCTGCACATAAGTCAAAGGATGTATTACATTTACTGTAAAAATAAATTACATTCTTAAAGAAAGAATATATCGTTGTTATCGTAAATGTTGCTTGATTAGTACTGAAATAGTATTAATGCAATTTCCTCTTGCAACTAATATCGTCGGCCTAGTCATTTGTTGAGGAGTCCATTTATCCCTATTGAGTTGAAGAAAACGCGAGCACAAGCAATGGTCGACACTGCAAAACATCTCAAAAGCTCATCAAGGAAGATTGGTTTCAGTGAAACAAATGAAAAGAGGAAATCTTTGCATTTGTATCCACCAGTAAGAGTATACTAGCTTTTCATAGCATGAATCATATATTTTTTTCTTTGGTATGAAAATTGTTGAAGTCATAAATTTAAGTAGACATTGCTAATTTATATCTCGAAGACTATGGTGGGCACATGATGATGTCCTTTTAATGCAAGAGAACTAAAAGTACTACATTACTCATTTTCATCGGAGTTAGATGTGAAAAATTCAAGGTAAGCTACTTGTAATATCTTTTTTCAGTTTATATGATAACATATTCAGGATTGCATATATATATATATATAATTTAAAGTATATTGCAGGGTCTTGTTAGTTCGAGGGAAATAGTATAATTTGACTTGATTGGGTTTTTCCAGCCTTGTCCCGAGTACTTGGATACAAAATGATGTGATTGACATGTTTGTCCATAAGCTTAATTCGAATGAGAAAGAGAAAGACCTGAATTGGACACACTGTTTTCTACCAAGTTGGTTCACGGTATGTATGATCTAAATAATTAACTTGTTTTAAGTATTTATTTATGGAAGACTTATTTTAGACAGGATACTTATTTCTGTTATATTACATATAGTCAAGTTCATGATGGAGAATGGATCAGCAAGTTGAGATAATTACACAAGTATCAAGGGTAAATATATTGGCAACATCGGCAATTGCAAGGGGTATGTAATATAATGTGCTACCATAACTATTGTTAATTGTCTGAAGCTTTTGTCTGCTTAACTTTTGTCATATTTCACTTGGTTAGATATATCTTCTTGTTAACATTAGAAAGTCGCATTGGATTTTATATGTCTTGAGAATGAAGGAAAAAAATGCTTGGTGTTTGACACCAATAATTCTGGCCGTTAATACGAGAGGCAGTTAATTGACCGTTTGTAGAAAATTGGTGAGAGAGGTGTAGGATATGGTTGAGCAAGTTGCTGATAGTGTAATATTGTGTTGATGTGTTGTTTATTATATCTTTTACAACTATATGTGTTGAGTGAATTTTTTAGCAATGATGGTTACGGGCATGAGGATGGAGTTGCACCGATACCGCAATTCTCAAGGGAATTAGTACGTTAAATTTACTATTAGTTTACCTTGAGTATTTGATATGTTCTTTAAGGAGAATTCTTATTGTGCAGTGATAATTGTGGAGTGTATGTTATTAAATTCATGAAGTATCGTATTGATGATCTCCATCTTCTAGGCATGGTATGATTGTCAGGATATGTTTAGATTATTATATTTATTGGTCTTCGTATGTATGGTTAAGTTGTATATTGGAAGAGGTGACTACTTTGTTGACCGTTTCAAGATTGGTGTTGAACTATTTTGTTCAGGAAATGATGTAGTAGAAGATGTTATTAAATTAGCAAGATAGTATGCCTTGAAAGGGCCAGATGATTGTGTTCAAAGGAGGAAAAGAATTGGATGAATATGAATGTGTACAGTATAGATCTATTTTGTGTTATAAATAGTTTATATATGCTTACGGGATTGCAGTGCAATTTTAGTGAGTACTCACTTTGATTGAAAGGACTACGTGATAATTATGTGTTTTTCTTATAGAGCAATGTAAGCTCGCAATTGTGATTTTGTTGATAGTCGTCTATGTAAATTAACAGTTAACTGTATATACACTTCAATTCCTTATACCAGTTATGCTTAAATTCACAGATAATTTAACAATTGACTATCAATGTACTGCAATCATTGTATGTGTGCTATTTAACAGTCATAAGTAGTTTGACATATTATATTGTTTAAACTATGAGAATATTCAGGCAGTGCATTGCTGCAAGCGAGAGGGAATTGTTCAAAGAATGAGTATGCCGCTTAAACCTTCTAATTTATACATGTAGGTTAAGAGGAAAACTTGCATATGTTGGCAAAGTGAACTGTCCAAGTAAACAGTCAACTATGTAAAATTTCAATTGTTTGAGGCATTCAATATAGTCCATTTTGGACTCATAATGTACATACTTCCATTTTCAACATGGTAGATACAAGGAACAACTTCATTGCTGCATCACATAGATGATGAGTTACATATAAAGATCACACAAAGTCAGCAAATACATATAGAGATATATGACCAGATAATACTCCTGTTGGAGGAAGCACTTTTCCTAAAAACTCTATAGACGAGGTGCCATTAGAATCCTCTTCATCACAAGTATCATTAGAGATTTCAATATACTCCTTATTTGTATTTGTCGGTCGATGTACTAGAAAAGTATGTTTGCATTTTGTTGATTTACAACACACAGTATCCCTTTACCAGCCGAAGCGCACCTCGAGACTAATCTGCGGTCAGGTCGAGATCCCTGGGAAAATTCCCATCGACTTTCCCAACCTGAGAATCGATCCTGGGATCACCTATTTGGGGGTCTAGTGAGGGAATCACTAGATCAACCTTTGGTTGGTAATCTTTGTATAATATATATAAATAATCTTTGTAAAACTTCACTGTAAATAAGCTAACTCATAAATGAAATTACTCATCTTGGTCAACATATTCATCTTCTCCTATCTACACCCCATTACATAAGAAAGTATTCTATGTTCGTGTCGACAAATAGGTATGAAAGTTGGAAAAATGACTTACTTGCTGCAATTTGGCAGAATGACTCATTGTACACTATCATGAGAACTGTATGTGAATTGTAGACCTCGAATAACAACGTATTGGAATCCTTTAGTCCCAATTGCCTTAAAATAGGAGACCATCCAATTGTGAAGAAACTAACCACGCTTAGTTTCTACAAGGACATACCATGGTTCCGGTGTTGATAAACCATACCTCGGCTTTAGACTAATGGAGACGCTACTTCTCCCACCAAAATTTCTCATGAATTTGGTAGGAACTTTCTACATATATATGAAACATCAATCATAAGTTAGCATAGAATCTATATTTTATAGGTTGACTAACTCTTACTTAAATATAAGCAGTGAGAAATACAAGTTTTCATTTGAAAAAGGTATCTTGCAGTCGCTCTTAAACATTTATGGCAATGCAGTAGAATTGGACCCACTACTCATCTTGAACGAGCAACTCAAGATAGATGAAAATGAATGAGAAGTTAAAGGTGGGTCTTCAATGAATGGTTGCATAACAATGGAAGTATTGATACATATGTAAGCGATAATGTAGTATGATTTTTTTATCCTGAATTGTAATTCATGAATGTCAATGATGTAATTATTGCATTCACTGGATTGGCATGATAGAAAACTACAAGTAAAATAGGTGAGCAGGCAGTGCTGTGCATCTTGAAGCACATGGAGGTGCCTCAACACTACCAATATAAGTGGATTGACATGATGGAATACTGCCAAAAAATGGGGAATGGCACTATGCGCTGTCTGATGAAGCATATAGAAGCGACAGAACAGTGTTAATAAAATGATTGACATGACAGAACACTGTCAATAAAGTGGATTGACAGGACAAGACATTGCCTGTACAACTGCTTAAGTTGATAGCCGACTATCTAAATAATTAGTGACCTGCTTCACTTGTCAAATCCTTGTACTTTGCGCATCTTAATATTTGTTATTTATGTTTACATTAATAGTTGACTATGTAAAATAAATAGAAGATTGTATGTGTGCTCTTTAAAAGAAATATTAAGTGCACAGATGAATTAGTTAATAAATATTCAACTGCATGAACTTTGCACTTTGTGTTCAGCTCTCCTGTAGTAAGCATGTTAATATTGATGGTTATAGTTATAGTTGACTGTGTAAAAGAAATCGTGGATTGGTGCTTTAGTAAGACTATTTGAGTTACGGTGTAAAGCAGCTGGTCTTTTTTACTAGTATATGAAATGATTCTATAAAGATACAATCAACTGTGTTAAATGCTCGAATAGGTATCGTGTTTCAAGGAATAGCTCCTATGTAAACGAATTACTCAACTACTAAATTACTCATATTACACATGCTTCCATTGTGAACATTAGATAAAGTGATAACCTTAACAAAAATAAAACTTAAAGAATGATGCAATGAAACCTAACTACTGCACCTAATATATATGTAGTACATTGTTAACAAGCTTTATATTTGGGTTACACGAGGTCATGAAATGGTTGACAATCTATGGTGACCATAATAATGACACAATAAAAATCCATCATGTAATTCTCATGTCATTCGCCTTCTTCACCATCTTTATCATAGGTGTCATTTGAGTTTCAATATACTATGGATTTGTGTTCCTCGTATCATATACTGCAATATCAAATAAATGAATATGACTGGTTGCAACTACTCTTGATATTTGCCCGTGACAATAAATAGTCATGCATGCACATACTCATCATCCTACCCAAAAATTTGCCCAGACATCTGAAACATTGCGCTAGTATTCTTGAACTAACTGTCTAATGCACATTTTATGGATAAAATAGAACCGAGTCACCTTCAACCTTTTGGCAATTTGATTCATCGTACAATGTCAATAGCAGTGTTTGAGGATTGTACAACTCAAAAACCAAGGTATCTCCCGGGTTGAGTGTAGTTCATGAGCAATGCGGGACCACCCGGTTGTGAAGAAGCTACGGCCACCCACCTTTTTCATACTTACTATCCATGTTTTTATGGTGGTAAATGGTACAATGGCTGTAAAATAATGAATATTCTTTTTCTCCTAGCAAAGTTTTTCAAGAATCGAGTAAAAATAAAATACAAGTTGTGTATCAGAAGGCTCCCCAAGTAGCAGTTTTAAGAAGTCTGGTATTCCAGAAGAAGTAGACCCACTATTCATCTCAAAGGAAAGAAGACAATCACTAAGTAGTAAGAGATGATTGAGAATATGGTGCAACCTAATGAAAGCATAGGCAAATATACAATAGAAAGAAATGTTCTATGCATTCTTTTTGTACAGTTATTTAATCACATGAATCGCTTTGATGCGAAAGAGCACTGTCAAGTGAAATAGGGAATAACACAGGACACTGCATAGCTGAGACAACTTAGGTAAATTTGACCCATCAATGTCACTTTAAAGAAGAAGTCAGATGGTTAATAATTCTACTTTACTGAAATTGTTAGGCTAATAAATATCCTCTAAAGGCCATCATGCTACTCACTGAAATAGGGAATAAGACTATGAACTGCAAGCACATCATATTGACCAAGCCTAATCCTATGACTCAAACAAAGCCATGAGAATGACAAATGCATGCGAATAAAGTATTCATGCATTCTTTATTGTCATAGAGATGGGTGTTAACATTGTTCAACATGTGTTGTAACTTGACGCTTTCCACATCTAGAAATGAACAGTAGTGTTTGAACCACAGTTACCTGTCACGATAGGCAATGAGCAGGAACATGTACATAAGTTAATTGTAACTTTCATGGACAAAACCTTAATGAACAAATACTTAATTTTCTATTTGTATTATGTTGATGTTGTACATACCATATAAAATATGTTCTGAAACATGTAGTCATTTTCCTTCTCTGTGCTACAGCTACCTCGACAACCTTCTATTGACCTGTTAAGTAGGAGAACATCATTGGAAATAAATTGGGTGTATACTCATCTCGTAAATAGACCATGCGGTCTATTGTCAAATAAGAAACTCTTGGAGTTAGGTAGCATCATGTTACCTATAGCCATGGGAAACATACAATACATACAATGCATTGATAGCTTGTTGCATGGTGTACACCACCATTTTCTTAACCTGTAGGTCAGCAAATACCCATCAAAATGCACTGTGTGATGCAATCCAGTAAACATATCCTTATTGAGTCAAGAAAATACCTCTAACTTATCCTCCTTTGCTCTATAATTTGTAGGTAGTGTGCGGAATTCCTCAGACAATTGAAGCACTCTCCAACATTCTCAAGTGCAACAATGTCGATAACAACATTAATGCATGACTAGTACAACGAAATATGAACATAATTCATTAGCAGAACCAATACATGGATAAAATGAATGGCTACCATCCTTTACCATAAAATATTTATTGCTGCCTTAACATTTGTGTGCACTGACCTTAACATTTCTCACTTGATGCAGACAACTAGCGGGAATAAAGACAGCATCGCCAACTCTCTGAATGAATGTCCACAATTCTATTCTTGCATAAGGATCAAAAAATATCAAAGGAATATCAACCTTTAATTATACAAGAAAGGAGATAATAAGTTGGCGGTAATATCAATATGCAAGTCAATCGGTACACATGCCATAGTCATCCTCCAATTTTGTCTCATGCTCCTTGGTAAAAAGAAAGTCTAATCATGTATCTAGTCTATCACCTATTAACATATGACACTATTCATTAGTAAATCAAGGAAAACTTAAATAGTGTTATGAGGGAGCTAGCATTTATGATAATGAGGATATTACCTTGGGCAATGGACAATGGTAAGTGTGCCTAAACTTCTTGAAGTGCTCCATGAGATAATGTCGCAATTTGGGAACATCTTCTCTTCTGAATATGTCCCAAATTTGCCCTTCCTCATCGTAATTCAACGTTTCTCTTAAATCAGTGTCTACATTTCCATTAGCCGTATTCCTCGAGTAGACATTCTCCGTGTCCTCCTTTTGGTCTTGCACTCTGTGGCACTCTTTCAAGCGTTCAATTCGCTCTAATTGTCAGGCCGTCAATTTCAACTCAGTAGCATGTGTAAGTACATTCACCCAAACATTATAGTGAATTGTCGTCAATCATAGAACCAAAAGCATGTGAAGTTGTTGTTCATCACATGTTAACAGTTAATGAATAAACAAGGCAT
>JAOYND010126334.1:0-19523 GCA_025802135.1 Lagerstroemia fauriei | reverse complement strand
TCTCGCTCGAGCTTCTCATCTTCGGACCATGAAATACTTCAATTGTATTCTTCGAGCTCGCATCCTGGATCACATCACAATTAATCACAAAATACAACTCTTTGAACTAAATTACAACTCATAGTTGTAGTTCAGTTCAAAAACCTGTAATGAACCAAACATCCACCAATTACAACTCTTTTAACTAAATTACAACTCATAGTTGTAATTTAGTTCAAAGACTTGTAACGACCAAATTACCCACCAATTACAACTTTTTTAACTAAATTACATCTCATTGTTATAAATCAATTTAAAGACTTGTAACGACCCTAATACTCACAAATTACAACTCTTTGAACTAAATTACTACTCATCGTTGTAAATCAATTCAAAGACTTGTAACGACCCAATAACCCACCAATTACAACTCTTTGAACTAAATTACAGCTCATAATTGTAATTCAGTTTAAAGACTTGTAACGATCAAATTACCAACCAATTACAACTCTTTTAACTAAATTACAACACATAGTAGTAAATCAATTCAACGACTTGCAACGACCATAATAATCGCAAATTACAACTTTTTTAACTAAATTACAACTAATAGAACTAAATCCATTTAAAGACTTGTAACAACCGAATTACTCACCAATTACAACTCCTTTAATTAAATTATAACTGTTATATTTTAGTTTAAAGACTTGTAACGGTCCAATTACCCAGAAATTAAAACTCTTTTAACTAAATTACAGCTTATAGTTGTAAATAAATTCAAAGGCATGTAACTGCCCAATTACCCACAATTTACAACTCTTTTAACTAAATCACAACTCATAATTGTAAATCTAATCAAAGACTTGTAACGGCCCAATTACCTACAAATTACAACTCTTTTAACTAAATTACAGTTGTAATTCAGTTCAAATGCTTGTAACAACTCAATTACCACCAATTACAACTCTTTTAACTAAATTACATCGCATAGTTGTAATTCGGTTCAAAGACTTGTAACGACCAGATTACCCACTAATTACAACTCTTTTAATTAAATTACAACTCATAGTTGTAAATCAATTCGAAGACTTGTAACGACTCTAATACTCACGAATGATAACTATTTTAACAAAATTGCAACTCCTAGTTGAAAATCAATTCATAAACTTGTAACGATCCAAATACTCACAAATTCCAACTCTTTTAACTAAATTACAGCTAATAGTTGTAATTCAGTTCAAAGAGTTGTAACGATCCAAATACTAACCAATTACAACTCTTTTAACTAAATTGCAACTTATAGTTGTAAATCAATTCAAAGACATTGCAATGACCCAATTACTCGCAAATAATTAATATTTTAACTAAATTACAACTCATAGTTGTAATTCGGTTCAAAAGCTTGTAACGACTCAATTACCCACCAATTACAACTCTTTTAACTAAATTACACCGCATAGTTGTTATTCAGTTCAAAGACTTGTAACGACTAGATTACCGAATAATTACAACTCTTTTAATAAAATTACAACTAATAATTGTCAAATCAATTCAAAGACTTGCAACGACCTAATTACCGAAAAATTACAATTGTTTTAACTAAATTACAGCTCATAATTGTAAATCAATTCAAAGACTTGTAACGACCCAAATACTCAGCAATAATAACTCTTTTAACTAAATTACGACTCATAGTTGTAAATCAATTAATATACTTGTAAAGATCCAAATACTCATCAATTACAACTCTTTTAACTAAATTACGACTCATAGTTGTAAATCAATTAATATACTTGTAACGATCCAAATACTCATCAATTACAACTCTTTTAACTAAATTACAACTTATATTTGTAATTCGGTTCAAAGACTTGTAACGATCCAAATAGGCACCAATTACAACTCTTTTAACTAAATTACAACTTATAGTTGTAAATCAATTCAAAGACTTGTAATGACCCTATTACTCTCAAATTAGAACAATTTTAACTAAATTACAACTTATTAGTGTAAATCAATTCAAAAACTTATAACTATATAATTACACACAAATTACAACTCTTTTAACTAAATTACAGCGCATAGTTGTACTTCAGTTAAAAAACTAGTAACGACCCAAATATCCACTAATTACAACTCTTTTAACTAAATTACAAATACAAAATTGTAAATCAGTTCAAAGACTTGAAACGACCCCATGTCCCACTAATTTCAACTCTTTTAACTAAATTACAACTCATAGTTGTAAATAAATTCAAAGATTTGTAACGACCCTAATACTCACCAATTATAACTTTTTTAAATAATTTAAAACTCATAGTTGCAATTCTGTTCAGAGACTTGTAACGACCCAATTGCTCACCTTTTAACTTAATTACAACTACAATTTAGTTCATAGACTTGTAACGATCCAAATACTCACCTATTACAACTCTTTTAACTAAATTACAACTTATAGTTGTAATTCAGTTCAACGACTTGTAAGGATCCAAAAACACACAAATTACAACTCTTTTACCTAAATTACAGCTCATAGTTGTAAATCAATTCAAAGACTTGTAATGACCCAGTTACTCTCAAATTACAACTCTTTTAACTAAATTTCAACTCATGAGTGTAAGTCAATTCAAAAGCTTTTAACGATACAATTACCCACAAATTAGAACTTTTTTAACTAATTTACAACTCATAGTTGTAAATCGGTTCAACAACTGGTAACGACCCAAATACCCAGCAATTACAACTCTTTTAACTGAATTAAAGCTTGTAATTCAGTTGAATGACTTGAAAAAACCCAATTACTCACCAATTAATACTCTTTTAACTAAATTACAGCTTATAGTTGCAATTCGGATCAAAAACCTGGAACGACCCAAATACCCTCCAATTACAATTCTTTTAACTGAATTACAGCTCATAGTTGTCATTCAGTTCAAAGACATGTAACGATCCAAATACGAACCAATTACAACTCTTTTAACTAAATAATAACTTATAGTTGTAAATCAATTCAAAGACTTGTAAATGACCCAATTACTCGCAAATTAGAAATATTTTAACTAAATTACATGTCATAGTTGCAATTTGGTTCAAATGCTTGTAACGACTCAATTACCCACCGATTACAACTCTTTTAACTAAACAACATCGCATAGTTGTAATTCAGTTCAAAGACTTGTGACAACCCGATTACCCAATAATTACAACTCTTTTAACTAAATTACAACCATAATTGTAAATCAATTCAAAGACTTGCAACGAACTAATTACCCAAAAATTACAACTGTTTTAACTAAATTAAAACCCATAGTTGTAAATAAATTCAAAGACTTGTAACGACCCTAATACGCAGCAACAATAACTCTTTTAACTAAATTACGACTCATAATTGTAAATCAATTCATATACTTGTAACGATGCAAATACTCACCAATTACAACTCTTTAACTAAATTACAACTTCTAGCTGTAAGTCAGTTCAAAGACTTGAAACGATCCAAATAGGCACCAATTACAACTCTTTTCACTAAATTACAACTTATAACTGTAAATCAATTAAAAAACTTGCAAGGACTCAATTACTCGCAAATTAGAACTATTTTAAGTAAATTACAATTTATTAATGTAAATCAATTAAAAAACTTATAACGATATGATTACATACAAATTACAACTCTTTTAACTAAATTACAACGCATAGTTGTAATTCAGTTAAAAAACTAGTAACGACCCAAATATCCAACAATTACAACTCATATTGTAAATCAGTTCAAAGACTTGAAACGACCCCATTTCCCACTAATTGCAACTCTTTTAACTAAATTACAACTCATAGTTGCAAATAAATTCAAAGACTTGTAACGGCCCAAATACTCACAAATTACAACTCTTTTAATTAAATTACAACTTATAGTTTTAATTTAGTACAAACACTTGTAACGACCCAATCACATATGTTTTAACTAAATTACAACTCAAAGTTGTAATTGAGTTCAAAGACTTGTAAATGCCCAAATACACACCAATTACAACTCTTTTAACTAAAAAACAACTTATAGTTGTATTTTTGTACAATCACTTGTAACCACCCAATTACAACTCTTTTAACTAAGTTACAAATCGAAGTTGTAATTTAGTTCAAAAACTTGTAACGGCTCAAATACTCACAAATTTAAACTCTTTTAGCTAAATTACAACTTATAGTTATATTTTAGTACAATTACTTGTAACGTTCCAATTACAACTCCTTTAACTAAATTACAACTCGAAGTTGTAATTGAGTTGAAAGACTTGCAAGGGTGCCAATACTTACCAATTATAACTGTTTCAACTAAATTACAACTTATAGTTGGAATTTAGTAGAAACACTTGTAGCGACCCAATTACAACTGTTTTAACTAAATTACAAGTCGAAGTTGTAATTCAGTTCGAAGACTTGTACCGACCCAAATACTCACCAATCAGAACTCTTTTAACTAAATTACAACTGATAGTTGCAAGTTAGTAA
This sequence comes from Lagerstroemia fauriei, assembly GCA_025802135.1. Taxonomy (NCBI): domain Eukaryota; kingdom Viridiplantae; phylum Streptophyta; class Magnoliopsida; order Myrtales; family Lythraceae; genus Lagerstroemia; species Lagerstroemia fauriei. Next base: position 15,038 of record JAOYND010126334.1, on the reverse strand, counting down.
AAACACTTGTAACGACCCAATTACATATATTTTAACTAAATTACAACTCGAAGTTGTATTTCAGTTCAAAGACTTGTAACGGCGCAAATACTCACCAATTACAACTCTTTAACACTAGTACAAACACTAGTAACGACCCAATTACATCTATTTTAACAGAATTACAACTCGAAGTTGCAATTCAGTTCAAAGACTTGTAACAGCCCAAATACTCTCCAATTACAACTATTTTAACCAAATTACAATTTATATAGTTGTAATTTGGTACAAACACTTGCATCGAGCCAATTACATATCTTTTAACTAAAATACAACTCGAAATTGTAATTCAGTTCGAAGACTTGTAACGGCCCAAATACTCACCAATTACAACTCTGTTAATTCAATTACAACTTATAATTGTAATTTAGTACAAACAAACGACCCAATGACATTACTTTAACTAAATTACAACTCGAACTTGTAATTCAGTTCAGAGTCTTGTACCGGCCCAAATACTCACCATTTGCAACTCTTTTAACTCAATTATAACTTATAGTTATAATTTAGTGTAAACACTTGTAACGACCCAATTATAACTCTTTTAACTAAATTACAAGTTATAGGGGGAAGTTAGCACAAGCACTTGTAACGACCCAATTACAACTCTTTTAACTAAATTACAACTTGAAGTTGTAATTCAGATCAAACACTTACAACGGCCCAAACACGCACCAATTACAACTCTTTTAACTAAATTACAATTTATAGTTTTAATTTAGTACAAACACTTGTAACGACCCAATCACATATCTTTTAACTAAATTACAACTCGAAATTTTAATTCAGTTCAGACACTTGTAACGGCGCAAATACTCGCAATTACAACTCTTTTAACACTACTACAAACACTAGTAACGACCCAATTACATCTATTTTAACTAAATTATAACTCGAAGTTGCAATTCAATTCAAAGACATGTAACGGCCGAAATACTCTCCAATTACAACTCTTTTAACCAAATTAGAACCTATATAGTTGTAGTTTGGTACAAACACTTGTGTCGAGCCAATTAAATATCTTTTAACTAAATTACAACTCGAAATTGTAATTCAGTTCGAATAGTAGTAACGGCCCAAATACTCACCAATTACAACTCTGTTAACTAAATTACAACTTATAATTGTAATTTAGCACAAACAACTGACCCAATGACATCTACTTTAACTAAATTGCAACTCGAAGTTGTAATTCAGTTCAAAAACTAGTACCGGCCCAAATACTCACCATTTGCAACTCTTTTAAGTCAATTACATCTTATAGTTGTAATTTAGTATAAACATTTGTAACGACCCAATTATAACTCTTTTAACTAAATTACAACTTATAGGGGGAAGTTAGCACAAACGCTTGTAACGACCCAATTGCAACTTGAAGTTGTAATTCAGTTCAAACACTTGGAACGGCTCAAATACGCACCAATTAGAACTCTTTTAACTAAATTACAACTTATAGTTTTAGTTTAGTACAAACACTTGTAACGACCTAAACACATATCTTTTATCTAAATTACAACTCGAAGTTGTAATTCAGTTCAAACACTTGTAACGTCCCAAATACGCACCAATTACAACTCTTTTAACTAAATTACAACTTATAGTTTTAATTTAGTACAAACACTTGTAACGTCCCAATCATATATCTTTTAACTAAATTACAACTCAAAGTTGTAATTCAGTTCAAAGACTTGCAACGGCCCAAATTCTCAACAATTACAACTCTTTCAACTCAATTACAACTAGTGCTAGAAATTTTGTACAAACTCTTGTAACGACCAATCACATATCTTTTAACTAAATTACAACTCGAAGTTGTAATAGAGTTCAAAGACTTGTAACGGCCCAAATACTCACTAATTACAACTCTTTTAACTCAATTGCAACTTATAGTTGTAATTTAGTACAAACATTTGTAACGACCCAATGAGATCTACTTTAACTAAATTACAACTCGAAGTTGTAATTCAATTCAAAGACTTGTACCGACCCAAATACTTACCATTTACAACTCTTTTAACTAAATTACAACTTGTATTTATATTTTAGTACAAACACTTGCAACGTTCCAATTACAACTCCTTTAACTAAATTTCAACTCGATATTGTAATTGAGTTCAAAGACTTGCAACGGCGCAAATACTTACCGATTATAACTCTTTTAACTAAGTTACAACTTATAGTTGTAATTTAGTAGAAACACTTGTAACGACCCAATTACAACTGTTTTAACTAAATTACAAGTCGAAGTTGTAATTCAGTTCAAAGACTTCTAACGGCCCAAATACTCATCAATCATAACTCTTTTAACTAAATTACAATTGATAGTTGTAAGTTACTACAAACACTTGTAATGACCTAATTAAATATCTTTTAATTAAATTACAACTCGAAGTTGTAATTCATTTCAAAGACTTGTAACTGCCCAAATACTCACAAATTACAACTATTTTAACTCAATTGCAACTTACAGTTGTAATTTAGCACAAACACTTGTAACGACCGAATGACACTACTTTAACTAAATTACAACTCGAAGGTTTAATTCAGTTCAAAGACTTGTACTGGCCCAAACGCTCACCATTTAAAACACCTTTAACTCAATTAGAACTTATAGTTGTAATTTAGTACAGACACTTGTAACGACCCAATGACATCTACGTTAACTAAATTACAACTCGAATTTGTAATTTAGTTCAAAGACTTGTACTGGCCCAAATACTCACAATTTACAACACTTTTAACTAAAAGAAAAACTTATAGTTGTAATTTAGTATCGACACCTGTAACGACCCAATTACAACTCTTTTAACTAAATTACAACTTATAGGGGTAAGTTTGCGCCAACACTTGTAACGACCCAATTATAACTCTTATAACTAAATTACCATTTGAAGTTGTAATTCAGTTCAAAGACTTGTAATGGCCCAAATACTCACCAATTACAACTCTTTTAACTAAATTACAACTTATAGTTTTAATTTAGTACAAACACTTGCAACAACCCAATCACATATCCTTTAACTAAATTACAACTCGAAGTTGTAATAGAGTTCAAAGACTTGTAATGGCCCAAATACTCACAATTTACAACTCTTTTAACTTAATTACAACTTATAGTTGTAATTTAGTGCAAACACTTGTAACGACCCAATGACATCAAATTTAACTAAATTACAACTTGAAGTTGTAATTTTGTACAAAGACTTGTACCGGCCAAAATACTCACAATTTACAACTCTTTTAACTCAATTACAACTTATAGTTGTAATTTAGTATAAACACTTGTAACGATCTAATTACAATTCTTTTAACTAAATTACAACCTATAGGGGGAAGTTAGCACAAACACTAGTAACGACCTAATTACAAATCTTTTAACTAAATTATAACATGAAGTTGTAATTTAGTTCAGAGACCTGTAACGGCCCAAATACTTACCAATTACAACTCTTTTAACTAAATTACAAGATATAGTTTTAATTTAGTACAAACACATGTAATGACCCAATCACATATCTTTTAACTAAATTACAACTCGAAATTGTAATTGACTTCAAAGACTTGTAACGGCCCAAATACGCACCAATTACGACTCTTTTAACAAAAAAAATAACTTATAGTTGTATTTTAGTACAATCACTTATAACGTCCCAATTACAGCTCATTTAACTAAATTACAACTCGAAGTTGTAATTGAGTTCAAAGACTTGTAACGGCCCAAATACTTACCATTTACAACTCTTTTAACTAAATTACAACTTATAGTTGTATTTTAGTACAAACACTTATAACGTTCCAATTACAACTCCTTTAACTAAATTACAGCTCGAAGTTGTAATTGAGTTGAAAGACTTGCACGGGCGCCACTACTTACCAATTATAACTGTTTTAACTAAATTACAACTTATAGTTGGACTTTAGGAGAAACACTTGTAATGACCCAATTACGACTGTTTTAACTAAATTACAAGTCGAAGTTGTAAATCAGCTCAAAGACTTGTAACGGCCCAAATAATCGCCAATCACAACTCTTTTAACTAAATTACAACTGGTCGATGTAAGTTAGTACAAACACTTGTAACGGCCCAATTACATATCGTTTAACAAAATTACAACTCGAAGTTGTAATTCAGTTCAAACACTTGTAACAGCGCAAATACTCACCAATTAAAACTCTTATAACAATAGTACAAACACTAGTAACGACTCAATTACACCTATTTTAACTAAATTATAACTCGAAGTTGCAATTCAGTTCGAAGACTTGTAACGGCCCAAATACTCTCCAATTACAACTCCTTTAACCAAATTACAACTTCTATAGTTGTAATTTGGTAAGAACACTTGTATCAAGCCAATTACATATCTTTTAACTAAATTACAACTCGAAACTGTAATTCAGTTCGAAGAATATAACGGCCCAAATACTCATCAATTACAACTCTGTTAACTCAATTACAACTTACAATTGTAATTTAGTACGAACAAACGACCCAATGACATCTACTTTAATTAAATTACAACTCAAAGTTGTAATTCAGTTCAAAGACTTGTACCGGCCCAAATATTCACCATTTGCAACTCTTTTAACTCTATTACAACTTATAGTTGTAATTTAGTATAAACACTTGTAACGACCCAATTATAACTCTTTTAACTAAATTACAACTTATAGGGGAAGTTAGCACAAACACTTGTAACGACCCAATAACAACTTTTTAAAGCAAATTAAAACTTGAAGTTGTAATTCAGTTCAAACACTTGTAACGGCCCAAATACGCACCATTTACAACTCTTTTAACTAAATTACAACTAATAGTTTTAATTTAGTACAAACACTTGTAACGACCCAATCACATATATTTTAACTAAATTACAACTCGAAGTTGTAATTCAGTTCAAAGACTTGTAACGGCGCAAATACTCACCAATTAGAACTCTTTTAACACTAGTACAAACATTAGTAACGACCCAATTACATCTATTTTAACTAAATTACAACTCGAAGTTACAATTCAGTTCAAACACTTGTAATTGCCCAAATACGCACCCATTACAACTCTTTTAACTAAATTTCAATTTATAGTTTTAATTTAGCACAAACACTTGTAACGACCCAATCACATATCTTTTAAATAAATTACAACTCGAACTTGTAATTCAGTTCAAAGACTTGCAACGGCCCAAATTCTCGCCAATTACAACTCTTTTAACTCAATTACAACTTGTGCTGGAAATTTTGTACAAACTCTTGTATCGACCAATCACATAGCATTTCACTAAATTACAACTCGAAGTTGTAATATATTTCAAAGACTTGTAACGGCCCAAATACTCACCAATTATAACTCTTTTAACTCAATTACAACTTATAGTTGTAATTTAGTACAAACACTTTTAACGACCAAATGACATCTACTTTAATGAAATTACAACTCGAAGTTGCAATTCAGTTCAAAGACATGTACCGGCCGAAATACTTACCTTTTACAGCTCTTTTAACAAAATTACAACTTATAGTTGTATTTTAGTACAAACACTTGCAACGTTCCAATTACAACTCCTTTAACCAAATTATAACTCGATGTTGTAATTGAGTTCAAAGACTTGCAACGGCTCAAATACTTACCGATTATAACTCTTTTAACTAAATTACAACTTATAGTTGTAGTTTAGTAAAAACTCTTGTAACGACCCAATTACAATTGTTTTAATTAAATTACAAGTCGATGTTGTAATTCAGTTCAAAGACTTGTAACGGCCCAAATACGCACCAATCACAACTCTTTTAACTAAATTACAACTGATAATTGTAAGTTAGTACAAACACTTGTAATGACCCAATTACATATCTTTTAACTAAATTACAACTCGAAGTTGTAATTAAGTTCAAGGACTTGTAACTGCGCAAATACTCACCAATTTCAACTCTTTTAACAGTAATACAAACACTAGTAACGACCCAATTACACCTATTTTAACTAAATTACAACTCGAAGTTGCAATTCAGTTCAAAGACTTGTAACAGCCCAAATACTCTCCAATTACAACTCTTTTAACAAAATTAAAAATTATATAGTTGTAATTTGGTACAAACACTTGTATCGAGCCAATTACATATCCTTTAGCTAAATTACAACTCGAAATTGTAATTCAGTTCAAGCAAATGACCCAATGACATTTACTTTAACTAAATTACAACTCGAAATTGTAATTCAGTTCAAAGACTTGTACCGGCACAAATACTCACCAATTACATATTTTTTAACGAAATTATAACTCGAAATTGTAATTAAGTTCGGAGACTTGTAACGGCCTAAATACTCAAGTTCGTAGACTTGTAACGGCTCAAATACTCACTAAATACAACTCTTTTAACTCAATTACAACTTCAATAGTTGTAATTTGGTAAGAACACTTGTATCGAGCCAATTACATATCTTTTAACTAAATTACAACTCGAAACTGTAATTCAGTTCGAAGACTTATAACGGCCCAAATACTCACCAATTACAACTCTGTTAACTCAATTACAACTTACAATTGTAATTTAGTACGAACAAACGACCCAATGATCTCTACTTTAATTAAATTACAACTCGAACTTGTAATTCAGTTAAAAGACTTGTACCGGCCCAAATACTCACCATTTACAACTCTTTTAACTTTAGTATAAACACTTGTAACGGACCCAATTACAACTCTTTTAACTAAATTACAACTTATAGGGAGAAGTTAGCATAAACCCTTATAATGGACAAAATACGCACCAATTGCAACTCTTTTAACTAAATTACGACTTTCAGTTTTAATTTAGTACAAACACTTGTAACGACCCAATCACATATCCTTTAACAAAATTACAACTAGAAGTTGTAATTCTGTTCAAAGACTTGTAACGGCCCAAATTCTCATCAATTACAACTCTTTTAACTCAATTACAACTTGTGCTGGTAATTTTGTACAAACTCTTCTAACGACCAATCATATATCTTTTAACTAAAAAACAACTTATAGTTGTATTTTAGTACAATCACTTGTAACGTCCCACTTACAACTCGTTTAACTAAATTACAACTCGAAGTTGTAATTGAGTTCAAAGACGTGTAACGGCTCAAATACTCACCAATTACAACTCTTTTAACAAAATTACAACTAATATATTTATTTTAGAACAATCAATTGTAACGTCCCAATTACAACTCCTTTAACTAAATTACAACTCGAAGTTGTAATTGAGTTCAAAGACTTGTAACGACCGAAATACTTACCAATGACAACACTTTTAACTAATTACAACTTATATAGTTGTAATTTAGTGCAAAAACTAGTAACGACCCAGTTACAACTCTTTTAACTAAATTACAACTCGAAGTTGTTATTCAGTTCAAAGACTTGTAATGGCCCAAATACTTACCATTTACAACTCTTTTAACTAAATTAGAACTTACAGTTGTATTTTAGTACAAACACTTGTAACCTTCCAATTACAACTCCTTTAACTAAATTACAACTCGAACTTGTAATTGAGTTGAAACACTTGCAAGGGCGCCAATACATACCAATTATAACTTTATTAACTAAATTACAACTTATAGTTGGAATTTAGTAGAAACACTTGTAACGAACCAATTACAACTGTTTTAACTAAATTACAAGTCGATGTTGTGATTCAGTTCAAAGACTTGGAACCACCCAAATACTGAATAATCACAACTCTTTTAAATGTATTACAACTGATAGTTGTAAGTTAGTACAAACACTTATAACGGCCCAATTACATATCTTTTAACTAAATTACAACTCAAAGTTATAATTAAGTTCAAAGAGTTGAAACGGCGCAAATACTAACCAATTACAACTCTTCTAACACTAGTACAAACACTAGTAACGACCTAATTACATCTATTTTAACTAAATTACAACTCCAAGTTGCACTTCAGTTCAAAGACTGGTAACAGCCCAAATACTCACCAATTACAACTATTTTAACCAAATTACAACTTATATAGTTGTAATTTGGTACAAACGCTTGTATCGAGCCAATTACATATCTTCTAACTAAATTACAACTCGAAATTGTAATTCAGATCGAAGACTTGTAACGGCCCAAATACTTACCAATTACAACTCTTTTAACTCAATTACAACTTATAATTGTAGTTTAGTACAAGCAAATGACCCAATGACGTTTACTTCAACTAAATTACAACTCGAAGTTGTAATTCAGTTCAAAGACTTGTACCGGCCCAAATACTCATCATTTACAACTCTTTTAACCCAATCACAATTTTTTTAACTGACTTACAATTTATAGGGGAAATTGGCACAAACACTTGTAACGACCCAATTACAGATCTTAAAACTAAATTACAACTCGAAGTTGTAATTCAGTTCAAAGACTTGCAACGGCCCAAATTCTTATCAATTACAACTATTTTAACTCAATTACAACTTGTGCTGGTAATTTTGTACAAACTCTTGTAACGACCAGTCACATATATTTTAACTAAATTACAACTCGAAGTTGTAAATGAGTTCAATGACATGTAACGGCCCAAATACTCACTAATTAGAACTCTTTTAACTCAATTACAACTTATAGTTGCAATTGAGCACAAACACTTGTAACGACCCAATGACATCTAATTTAACTAATTTACAACTCGAAGTTGTAATTCAGTTCAAAGACTTGTACTTGCCCAAATACTCACCATTTACAGCTCTTTTAACTCAATTACAACTTATATTTGTAATTTAGTATAAACACTTGTAACGACCCAATTACAACACTTTGAACTAAATTAAAACTTATAAGGGGAAGTTTGCACAAACATTTGTAACGATCCAAATACAACTCTTTTAACTAAATTACAACTTGAAGTTGTAATTCAGCTCAGAGACTTGTAACGGCCCAAATACTCACCAATTACAACTCTTTTAACTAAATTTCAGCTTGTACTTTCAATTTAGTACAAACACTTGTAGCGACCCAATCACATTTCTTTTAACTAAATTACAACTCGAAGTTGTAATTGAGTTCAAAAACTTGTAACGGCTCAAATACTCACAAATTACACTCTTTTAACTAAAAAATAACTTATAGTTGTATTTTAGTACAATCACTTGTAGCGTCCCAATTACAACTCCTTTAACTAAATTATAACTCGAAGTTGTAATTGAGTTCAAACGCTTGTATTGGCCCAAATACTTACAATTTACAACTCTTTTAACTAAATTACAACTTATAGTTGTATTTTAGTACAAACACCTGTAACGAGTTGTAATTGAGTTGAAAGACTTGCAAGGGTGCCAATACTTACCAATTATAACTCTTTTAAGTAAATTGCAACTCATAGTGGAAATTTAGTAAAAACACTTGCAACGACCCAATTGCAACTGTTTTAACTAAATTACAAGTCGAAGTTGTAATTCAGTTCAAAGACTTGTAACGGCCTAAATACTGAATAATCACAACTCTTTTAAATATATTACAACTGATAGTTGTAAGTTAGTACAAACACTTGTAACGACCCAATTACATATCTTTTAACTAAATTACAACTCGAAGTTGTAATTTAGTTCAAAGACTTATAACGACGCAAATACTCACCAATTACAACTCTTTTAACACTCGTAACGACCCAATTACATCTATTTTAACAAAATTTTAACTCGAAGTTGCTATTCAGTTCAAAGACTTGTAACGGCCCAAATACTCGCCAATTACAACTCTTTTCACCAAATTAATACTTATATAGCTGTAATTTGGTACAAACACTTGTATCGAGCCAATTACATGTCTTTTAACTAATTTTCAATTCGAAATTGTAATTCAGTTCGAAGACTTGTAACGGCCCAAATACTCACAAATTACAACTCTTTTAACTCAATTACAACTATTAATTGTAATTTAGTACAAACAAACGACCCAATGACATCTACTTTAACTAAATTACAACTTGAAGTTGTAATTCAGTTCAAAGACTTGTACCGGCCCAAATACTCACCTTTTACAACTCTTTTAACTTTAGTTTAAACACTTGTAAAGACCCAATTATAACTTTTTTAACTAAATTACAACCTGAAGTTGTAAGTCAGTTCAAACACTTGTAACGGCCCAAATACGCACCAATTACAACTCTTTTAACTAAATTACAACTTATACTTTTAATTTTGTGCAAACAGTTGGAACGACCCAATTACATATCTTTTAACAAAATTACAACTACAAGTTGTAATTTAGTTCAAAGACTTGCAACGGCCCAAATTCTCATAAATTACTAATCTTTTAACTCAATTACAACTTGTGCTGGTAATTTTGTATAAACTCTTGTAACGACCAATCACATATCTTTTAACTAAATTACAACTCGAAGTTGTAATTGAGTTTAAAGACTTGTAACGGCCCAAATACTCAGCAATTACAACTCTTTTAACTCAAATTACAACTAATTTAGTACAAACACTTGTAACGACCCAATGACATCTAATTTAACAAAATTACGACTCGAAATTGTATTTGAGTTCAAAGACTTGTAACGGCCAAAATGCTCACCAATTACAACTCTTTATCAAAACAACAACTTATAGTTGCATTTTAGTACAATCACCTGTAATGTCCCAATTACAACTCCTTTAACTAAATTACAACTCTAAGTTGTAATTGAGTTCAAAGACTTGTAACGGCCCAAATACTTGCCAAAGAGTTTGTAATTTTGTACAAAAACATGTAACCACCCAATTACAACTCCTTTAACTAAATTACAACTCGAAATTGTAATTCAATTCAAAGAGTTGTAAGGCCCAAATACTTAGCATTTACAACTCTTTTAACTAAATTACAACTTATGGTTGTATTTTAGTACAAACACTTAGAACGTTTGAATTACAACTCCTTTAACTAAATTGCAACTCGAAGTTGTTATTTAGTTGAAAGACTTGCAAGGGCACCAATACTTACCAATTATAACTCTTTTAACTAAATTACAACTTATAGTTGTATTTTAGTACAAACACTTATAACGTTCGAATTACAACCCCTTTAACTAAATTACAACTCGAAGTTGTAATTTAGTTGAAAGACTTGCAAGGGCACCAATACTTACCAATTATAACTCTTTTAACTAAATTACAACTTATAGTTGGAATTCAGTAGAAACACTTGTAACGACCCAATTACAACTGTTTTAACTAAATTATAAGTCGAATTTGAAATTCAGTTCAAAGACATGTAATGGCCCAAATACTCACCAGTCACAACTCTTTTATCTATATTACAACTGATAGTTGTAGGTTAGTACAAACACTTGTAGCGACCAAATTACATATCTTTTAACTAAATTATAACTCGAAGTTGGAATTCAGCTCAAAGACTTGCAATGGCGCAAATACTCACCAATTACAACTCTTTTAACACAAGTACAAACACTAGTAACGACCCAATTAATTCTATTTTAACCAAATTATAACTCGAAGTTGCAATTCAGCTCGAAGACTTCTAACAGCCCAAATACTCACCAATTACAACTCTTTTAACCCAATTACAATTTATATAGTTGTAATTTGGTACAAACACTTGTATCGAGCCAATTCCATATCTTTTAACTAAATTACAACTCGAAATTGTAATTCAGTTCGAAGACTTGTAACGGCCCAAATACTCACCAATTACAACTCTGTTAACTCAATTACAACTTATAATTGAAATTTAGTACAAACAAACGACCCAATGACACAACTTTAACTAATTTACAACTCAAAATTGTAATTCGGTTCAAAGACTTGTACTGGCCCAAATACTCACCATTTACAACTCTTTTAACTCAATTGCAACTTATAGCTGTAATTTTGTATAAACACTTGTAACGACCCAATTACAACTCTTTTAACTAAATTACAACTTATAGTTGGAATTTCGCAGAAACACTTGTAACGACCCAACTACAACTGTTTTAACTAAAATACAAGTCGAATTTGAAATTCAGTTCAAAGACTTGTAATGGTCGAAATACTCACAAGTCACAACTCTTTTAATTATATTACAACTGATAGTTATAAGTTAGTACAAACACTTGTTACGACCAAAATACATATTTTTTAACTAAATTACAACTCGAAGTTGGAATTCAGTTCAAAGACTTGTAACGGCGCAAGTGCTCATCAATTACAACGCTTTTAACACCAATATAAACACTAGTAATGACCCAATTACATATATTTTAACTAAATTACAACTCGAAGTTGCAATTCAGCTCAAAGACTTATAACGGCCCAAATACTCACCAATTACAACTCTTTTAACCAAATTACAATTTATATAGTTGTAATTTGGTACAAACACTTGCATCGAGCCAATTACATATCTTTTAACTAAAATACAACTCGAAATTGTAATTCAGTTCGAAGACTTGTAACGGCCCAAATACTCACCAATTACAACTCTGTTAATTCAATTACAACTTATAATTGTAATTTAGTGCAAACAAACGACCCAATGACATCTACTTTAACTAAATTACAACTCGAAAATTTAATTCAGTTCAAAGACTTGTACTGGCCCAAATACTCATCATTTACAACTCTTTTAACTCAATTATAACTTATAGTTGTAATTTTGTATAAACACTTGTAACGACCCAATTACAACTCTTTTAACTAAATTACAACTTATAGGGGGAAGTTAGCACAAACACTTGTAACGCCCCATTTACAACTCATTTAACTAAATTACAACTTGAAGTTGTAATTCAGTTCAAACAGTTGTAACGACCCAAATACGCACTAATTACAACTCTTTTAACTAAATTACGACTTATAGTTTTAATTTAGTACAAACACTTGTAACAACCCAATCCCATATCTTTTAACGAAATTACAACTATAAGTTGTAAATCAGTTCAAAGACTTGAAACGGCCAAAATTCTCATCAATTAAGACTCTTTTAACTCAATTACAACTTTTGCCGGTAATTTTGTATAAACTCTTATAACGACCAATCACATATCTTTTAACTAAATTACAACTCGAAGTTGTAATTGAGTTTAATGACTTGTAACGGCCCAAATACTCACAAATTACAACTCTTTTAACTCAATTACGACTAATAGTTGTAATTCAGTACAAACACTTGTAACGACACAATGACATCTAATTTAACTAAATTACAACTCGAAATTGTAATTGAGTTCAAATACTTGTAACGGCCAATTACATATTTTTTAACTAAATTACAGCGCGAAGTTGCAATTCAGTTCAAAGACTTGTAACGGCGCAAATACTCACATATTACAACTCTTTCAACTAAATTACAACTTATAGTTATAAATTTGTACAAACACTTTCAGGACCAATTACAGATTTCTTAACTAAATTACAACTTGAAATAGTAATTAGGTTCAAAGACTTGTAACGGCCCAAATACTCACCACTTACAACTCTTTTAACTCAATTACAACTTATAGTTGTAATTTAGAACAAACAATTGTAACGTCCCAATAGCAACTCCTTTAAGTAAATTAGAATTCGAAATTGTAATTAAGTTCAAAGACTTGTAACGGCCAAAATACTCATCAATTACAACCCTTTTAACTAAATTATCACTTATAGTTGTAATTTTGTACAAGCACTTATAACGACCCAATTACAACTCTTTCAACTAAATTACAAGTCGAAATTATAATTCAGTTCAAAGACTTGTAACGGCCCAAATATTCACCAATTAGAACTCTTTTAACTCAATTACAACTTATAGTGGTAATTTTGTACAAACACTTGCAACGACCCAATCACATATCTTTTCACTAAATTACAAGTTGAAGTTGTAATTGAGTTCAAAGACTTGTAGCAGCCCAAATACTCACCAATTACAACTCTTTTACTCAATTTCAACTTATAGTTGTAATTTAGCAGAAACACTTGTAACGACCCGATTACAACTCTTTTAACTATATTACAACTCGAAATTGTACTTCAGTTCAAAGACTTGTAACTGCCCAAATACTCACAAATTACAACTCTTTTAACTAAATTACAACTGATAGTTGTAGGTTAGTAGAAACACTTGTAACGACCCAATTACATATCTTTTAACTAAATTACAGCTCGAACTTGTAATTCAGTTTAGAGATTTGTAACGGCCAAAATAATCATAAATTAGAACTCTTTTAACTCAGTTACAACTTATAGTGGCAATTTTGTACAAATGCTTGTAACGACCCAATTACATATCTTCTAACTAAATTAGAACACGAAGTTGCAATTGAGTTCAAAGACTTGTAACGGCCCAAATACTTACCAATGACAACTCTTTTAACTAAATTACAAATAGTTGTAATTTAGTACAAAAACTAGTAACGACCCAATTACAACTCTTTTAACTAAATTACAACTTGAAGTTGTAATTCAGTTCAAAGACTTGTAATGACCCAAATACTTACCATTTTCAATTGTTATAACTAAATTACAACTCGAAGTTGTAATTGAGTTCAAAGACTTGTAACGGCGCAAATACTTACCAATTACAACTCTTTCAACCAAATTACAACTTATATAGTTGTAATTTGGTACAAACACCTGTAACGAGCCAATTACATGTCTCTTAACTAAATTTCAACTCGAAAGTGTAATTCAATTCGAAGACTTTTAACGGTCCAAATGCTCACCAATTACGACTCTTTTAACTCAATTACAACTTCTAGTTTTAGTATAGTTCAAACACTTGTAATGACCCAATGACATCTACTTTAACTAAATTACAACTCGAAATTGTAATTCAATTCAAAGACCTGTACCAGCCCAAATACTCACCATTTACAACCCTTTTAAATCAATTACAACCTATAGTTGTAATTTCGTGGAAACAGTTGTAACGACCCAATTACAACTGTTTTAACTAAATTACAAGTCGAAGTTGTAATTCAATTCAAAGACTTGTAACGGCCCAAATACTCAACAATCACAACACTTTTATCTAAATTACAACTGATAGTTGTAAGTTA